>AYEL01077794.1:0-72363 GCA_000484575.1 Olivierus martensii
TATATTAAATACAATACAATATAATTAAAAGAAAAAAGTATTCAGTATATGCTCTCCAATAGATTTTTTTTTATTAATAAAGGCATCAATTTCTACTTTGTTGCGTAGTTAGAACTGAAGAGAAAAGTAAATTATCTTGTATATTATAATTGCTAATATTTTTATAATAAAATAAATTTTAAAAACATATATTTTAAGGCTTAAAATTAATAAAAATTTTACAAATAATTCAATAGATGGCGGCAACATCGATTATGTTTTAAACGAATTTTAGTCATATTGAGTCAATGTTGCATTCGGTGACCCGCCGTGTTTATTCCTATCGAATATTTCTCTGTTTTCAATTCATTTCATGCAGTATCGATAAAATTTACATATGCATTTTAAATATAAACATCGAAAATTATTCGTATTCTTTCAATAATGGCATTAAAAAGATAATGATATATGCTTTTGTTAAGAATAAATATGGCAACGAATGAACAAATTAGTATAGCGTCGCCATCTGTCGAGTAAAAATCAAACAATTACATATTTTAATGTTCACCAAATAATTAAATAAAATTAATATTTTATTAAAATATATTGAAATTAATTTTTAGTGAAGTCTAAAATTATAAAATTTAAAAATGACATAAATAATAAAAAAATTTTTAATTAATAATTTTAAAGAGTGCCATCTGTTGAGGAATAATTTTTTAAAATTTTATTTAACTGTATTTTTTTTTTATTTAAAATTTCAATGAAAGTTTACACATTTGTTTTTACAAGCTGTAAATAAATGAATATATTTCCCCGTTTTAATATAAAATTTTTTGGAATGAAAGAATTTTAGACAATTTTTTTTTCTTTTACAAAACTGTCTAACCAACTATATACTGTATATAATTTACAGATACAATCAATAATTTGAATCAAAAACTTCACCAAATGTTTGTTCTATTGATTGCGACCGGTAACAACAACTGATGCAATTATCTGACATCTTTCCATCACAAAAAATAACACCGATAGTCAAAATTTATCAGAAAAAAGTGCTTAAAACGAAAACCATTTCTTTAGTACCTGTTTTAATACTTAAAACAGAAACTTAAACAGGATTTTTTTTTAAAGTAAGTCTCCGAATTTCGGAAACTAAACATCGACGGAGTGAGACTTTTTATTTACAGTGTAAAAATTTTAAACATTTCTCATTTAACTCAAACAGATGCGAACATATTCAACTTTCTTAACATGAATAATGGCAAACTGATACCAAGAATAAAATTTGAAAAACAAAATTTTTAATTAAATTTTATTTAATTTTTTGGAAAAAAATTCACAATACGAATTTATAATTTGTAAAAATACTTGTATAGCCAGCTAAAGATTATATTGATAAGTAATTAATATTAGATTTTGCATCTTTTATAAACTTAAAAATAAAACCATATAAAAATTCTGTTTGTAAATTATATAGATTAATTTATTAATGGAATTATAGAGAATAGAAGTGGAATAATCATATATGGTAGTTACCATTTTACATGATTTTGTTCTCAAATTTAACTCGATCAGGTTCGTAAGTTCAAGCATTTCTTAAGCTTTTCTAACCTCAAAATATACTTAAAATCGGCTTATAAAAGTATAAAATATGATGTAATTAATAAAAAAAAACTTTATTTTTTAAATATATAATAAGTTAAACTTTAATATTCTAATCCATCTTCATTCATCATAGATCCGTTTATTGTAAGGCGCAGTATATGAACTTACTATATGTTGTAAAGAAATGGAAAATAAAGGAACACAGCTAGAACGAGTTTAAAAATTAGTGTAAAATTTAAAAGAAAGGCTAAAAAATAAATAAAAAATACTGGAGTAATATCCTTCTCCAAACCAATAGGTTTGAAACTGTATTTTTGAACAGTATAGTTTCTCCAGGCATAGAAACTAAATTCAGTTTGTCTCGGTTAGAATTCTTTAAACATCTGACGTTTCGCCACCTTAGTATATATATTACCGTCTAAAAGGTACACTGCGGTTTAATCTGAAGGGTGAAAATCAAATTACTTGTCGATCAATACACTTCAAGCAATACGACAAAATGGCCTTGGGGAATATAGTTTGCTCTTCACATTGAGCGGTCGATTCAATTAGTTCACCCAATGCGGTTTAGCAGTTTGTCATAGCTCCAACAACATAAACTGATTTATCACACCTAGCTTGATTTCGTTACAGACTTAAACAGATTAAGGACTCCTTATTATACCATGAAAACATAGGCCGAGTGTTGACACGAATCCAGTGATTGACAGGCAGGCCGTGCATCGCTTCGGGCAATGGAGAATTTCCGTAGACTGTGTTGATCTTCATTAAAACATGTATCTGATAATCATGTTTACTCAACGTCCAATGACACTGTATATTCTCTGTAGCTGATTCTGCGCTCATCCTTACGTTCCTCTTAATCTGATTATCGGGGTAACACTTAACTTTAATCAAATATGTTGCTCTTTTTTCTAAGGATTTAGTTTTGTCATTTAATTACATTCACACAAATTTTATTTGGATATTAACATGGTGTATCTAAGAAGTTTTTTTTTTGCCTTATCCATACAGAAACTTTTTTTGGGGGAAGGAAAATAATGAAAGAATGGAACCGCTTTGTAATTATATAAAAATTTGCCTTATCCATACAGAAACTTTTTTGGGGGAAGGAAAATAATGAAAGAATGGAACCGCTTTGTAATTATATAAAAATTGATTTACTTAAGTTTTAATACTTTTTTTTCGCTCTGGGAATTATTTATGTTTTACTGGACTAGCTTTCTTTTTATGTTTGGTTTGAGTAAACTTAATCTCTGCGCTTTTTTTTATACTGTAAACCGTGTTAAAATATTTTTTTTTAAAGATGCCTGAATTAGCATTTTTTTGTACGGAAGAACGAAAAAAGAAAATATATGTGAATACGATTTTTTGCTAGAAATTTGTTCGTGTATCATGCTAAAGTTTTCCTTTTACTATATATCGAAGAAGAAGAAAACTGCAATATATTTTTTTTTTATCTATATAAACTTGTTAAGGTTTCTCCTTTCCAGCGAGAAAAATGCCGCCATGATACTTTCGGCTACTAGATCGAAGATGATACTCAAGACAATATAGAAAGCTATAACACGCCTTTTTTGTTTCATGTAAACCTCAAAATATTGCTATAAGCTTTTACTTAAAACAAAATAGTTATGACTAAGTTTTTTTTAATTATAAAAGATATAATATAAAATAAAATGGAGCCGTTTATAATTTATTTTGATTTTCAAATAAAACTGAAGCTTTTTTCTTGTTTTCTGAGATAGTAATTTTTTCTTTTTTGCATGTTGCAAGTAGATCTTTTAAATTCTGAAATTTTAGGAAATAATATTCACTTCCTAAAATTTTAGGAATTGAATTTTTTAATTACTTAAGAAGTAAACTTTCTGAAATTTTAGAAAATATTTCTTTAAAAGTATTCTGGTACTTTTGTTTTGTAATAATTTAAGAATTAATACAAAACTTTTGCTAATTTTTCCGGTAATTTCTTCAGATTTTTCTCTGAATTTTGTTGTTATAGTAGCATGAAATTTTCGCGCTTCTCAGATGATTTGTATCTAATCTAATTTTTTCCTATTTATCAGCATTTAAAATTTACAAAATTATACAAAGTGTTCAAAGTAAAGAAAGAAAAGGGGGAAAAAAAAAATGCATCAGGTTCGAATAGAATACCACTGTGGCGGATGAATGAGCAGATTGGTCTCATATCTTGTACATCTGTCCGTGGCTAAGTAGCGTTCCTTGTAACTGTAGGAACCCGATCTCTTCTACTCGACACATTGTTGACTTTGTTCTGTTTGTCTCAGTCCCGACGTGACAACTTCACTTTACAGTCCATGAAACACCCATTAGTGGGTCATTCAATATCAGCTTTTATATAACAGCCGACACGTTTTTTTTATCTTTTCACACAAAAATTGGCTTCCCACCACATATTTGTTTATCCGATTGATTACAATAACTTAGCGTGTGGCCTTAGTTGGTGTTTACGATTTTCATTTTGTCACCAATGTCCTGTTGATTAGAGTAATTTTTAAAATATTTATTTTATACTTTTTAAAATTTTCATACGTGTTCTACGTCTAAAATTAATACTTTTGCACCACTTAAATTGCACTCTTAACTTTACCTAATGTTTTTCTTTTAAAATAGGCCTTTGAAGTAATGGATTATAAGCAAAATGTTTTTAAGTGATGCAAATTAACCTAATGCCTTTTTTTAAAATATTTTATTAACATCGCAAAATCACACAATTTTGCTTCTTTATCCAATCTGTATTTTTTACAATTTCTTCAGTCAAAAAGTTTACATCCCGAACTAATATTTTCCTTTGCAATCATGTTCTTGAGAATCATATTCGAGATTCTAAATATTCTTTAACCTCTATATTCTCTGAAAATTGAAATTATAGAAATTTTTTAACGAAGTTACAAGGCTAAACGAATTCTAAACGCCATTCTAGATGATCAAAATGCCTTTCTTTCGTTTGCTCAGAAGAAATAAAAAAAGAATACAGATTGGAACCGAAGACAGTTCTTGTAGGATTTTGCTTCAATGTTTAGATACAAAATTGAAATTCCAGAACTGTTGTCTTACCTTCGTGTTTCGATATTTGGGACTTAAATTTCAAAATCTTATTTAAAATCTGAGCTCTATTTTTTTTTTTTTTTTTAACATTTAACAGCAACGACATCATTGAGTCACACAAAACAAGTGTAGACCACACAAACAGTCTCAAAATAACAACGCATTCGAACGTGTATATATTTTTAATTTTTTTCTGTTCTTGTTTGCGAAGTTTGCCAGGATCTTTCGGATAGATCTACTGCTTCTTGCATCCTGCTGTCTAGTTTGTTGGGTGAAGGGACATCGGGACTCGATGCTTCTGCAAAATCTGCCGAAGAAGTCTGTTCTGTTGCACCATCGGGAACTATGGCCAAACGGCAGTGGACGCAACCGGGTGGACAACTCTGGTAAGGTTGGAGGAGTAGGGCACTTCCACCGAGAGTGTAAGCCCCTGGGAATGGCACAGATGTATAGCTGGGAAACCCAGGTGCAACATTATCCGGCAACCTCGGTACGGATGTCAACAGAGCGGTCGAACGAGCCAAAAATCCTCCATCTCCTAACTCTGTCATCAATGAATCTAAACCGACCGGTGCGGGCTGCGACATAGTGTGCATGTTACTAGAACCGATGAAAGACGGGCTTTGGTGAGCAGCCGGTGGTGCAAAGGCAGACTTGACAGAACCCAAAGTCAGCCTGATGGGTTCTCTATTGTCTGACGTGTTAAAGGTATGCGTGACAGTCGGACCGGACTGTTGACGTAACAGCAAAGCGTCGTTAGCAGATAGAAAGTGTTCTATCGTCTTGACTAAGTCTCCGTTGCATCCCTGAAGCACCAATTCCAACACAGTTCGTTTCTGAGTGGGAAATATCCGGCTGAGGATCTCTAAAGGGCTAAGTCTACCCGGTCGAAAGTCGGCCGGTGCCGAAGCCTCAGCTGGAGAAGGATGCTTTTTACTATTGTTATTATTGTTGGCATTGGTAGGTTTGGGCTTTGGTTTGTTCTGTCCTACATCCATCGAAGAAGTCGTTGTGGGTTCGGGCACACATCTCTGATTGTTCGATTCTGTAAAATGAATAAATATGTCATTTATAAAATAAAAATAATCAAGGATAACTTATCATTATAAACAGTATTTAATATACATTATAAAATACCGAAAGAAAGCATTAATTCTTCAAATTTTTTAAAATATCATATCGATACGGATATTTTTTTAACCAAGAAAAAGTATGAAGCAATAAATTTACAAGTAATTATAAAGGCATTAAGATCTACAAACTTCTATAATTTAAGAGATAGTTGCAAGCGTTATTCAGGCCTGTTTCATCAAGAAACATTATAGACTCTATTTATATATATATAGTAGACTCTATTTATGAAATGGATGCTTTTAAAAAATTCAAGAAATTATTACGAAATACTATAAATAGCACCTCAAACACTAGGCCTGAAGCAATAGATTCGTATAAAGCAATTTTTTATAGATTAAAAACAATTACTATATTAGAATCTTATCGTATTTAATAAATTATCATGCTGTTCTTTAAGAGAGAAAATTAACTCATAAAGTAAAATTAATTCTCGCATTGCTTTAAGTAAAACTTTCAACTTTATATCATTTTAATATTGAACTTGTTTAACAATTTTAAAGTTTCTATATACAGTGCCATAAAACCGATTCTCAAAACAGTTCATTTAGATGATATCCAATATTTTATGGTTAATTATTACTAAATAACAAATTCGAGATCATTAATAAAAATCCATTTTAGTGTTTTCCTTTTTGTCCGAGTCCAATTTCCGAGTGGTGTTTGTGCAAGTCCCATTTTTATTCTGTGGTCCAATCAGTGGATGACTGACAAATGGCTACTGTTGACCCACGGAAAGAGAATCCCACTAATAGAGGGTTTGAGTACATAGAGTAGTGGAATCCACGTGGATGACTAACATCCCTCTAGGCCCAGAACGTCCTAATTTCGACTCGGCGAAAGCCTTGTTCTCTCTGCTACACATAATCCAATCCGGCACAGGATATGTTTGCTAGATACTCGCTGTCTGGGGAGAACTCTTGATTGTAGTCGATATGAGGCCGACTTCTTCATCCAAATTTTCGATTTCTTTTCTTCACATGGCGCTGGTTATTTTATTTTACTTTTTTACAAAAATATCCAAAAACTTTAATGCCTGTTGCTAGTTTAAAATAACACTCAAACTCTAAGACGACTTGTGAAGAATTTTATACAAATCTAAACTGGATGCTTTCATTAAAAAAAAAAATATATATATATTTTTTTTTAATGTAAAATTTTAAATATTTTAAACCTAAGTAGAGTTAAAATGTATTGTAGAAACTTTAAATTTACAAAAAAAAAAAAATATATTTAAAATTTCGATGCAATACAGCATCTATGAACATTCTGAAAATAATGAATATATAATCTTTTAAATTATTAATAAGCTTATATTTAAATTTTATAACAAAAATTTCATTTTTAAATCAAATTTACATATTTAAAACTTTAAAAATTAAGCTAAAATTAAGAAAATATTTATATAAATGACTCACAGAGTTCGAACAAGTTTAACGATATTGTATACGGTCATTAGACAATAATTGATTATTTTATAAAAACAATGCCATAAAATTACATCTGCTTATATTTTTATAAATAATTTTTCTTATTCCGATTATCTCGCATCCAAACATTATTAAATTTTCTGTAAAAATATCTTAGATTCATTAAAACAGGCATGAGTCCATTCCTTATTAAACATTAATTCCTTGCATTATTATTTGTTTATTCCCTGTTATACAATAGGATTAATAATTGCAAAGATTAAGCGATCTGTAATTAAGTTATAATCTAAAATTGTGGTTTATCATGTTAAATTTGAAGTACGATATCTTAATCCACATGAAAAGTCTTGCAACGATTATCAGTTGAATGTTTTCGATAAACAAAACGTTGTTATAACATAGGATTAAACAATCGACTTGTTACAGTTATCATAATTAAAGAAAATAATACCGATTAATCGTTTTTTTAGAACTGTTTCCAATAAGAAGAGAGAAATTTTGTAAAGCATCTACAAAGACCGTCAACTGGATAGATTTATAATCTCAAAATTCTGTTTTAAAAACAAATGATAACTTTTAAAATAAATTAAATAATTAATTAACAAATCCAATTTTTAGATGAAAAATCACTAGTTTTCATTATAATTAATATAAATAATTTAAGGACGATATAAATCGTAAGCATTCGATGAAACTGTAAGAGATGATAATTTCCAGTTTTGCGTAAATAATTTGAAGAATATTGAATAGCCTATTAGTTTATTTTGTGTAAATTAAATTTAAAAATGATTTTGAATTAAAAAAATAGTTTAGTATAGGCAAAATTTAGGCCTGTTTGCATTATAACTGCAGTACTGCGAAACTAAATATGACGGGTTAAACTATAGTGAAATCTGCTTATTTTTATTACATTTTTTTTTTTTTAAAACAAAGAAAAAAGTTTAAAAATGTTTATCTCACGTTTTATTGAAAGTTCTATTGTGAATTTATAGACTTTTAACTAAGAAAAATCTATCGTTTCTGACGAAATTAATCGTTAGTTTATGTAGGCCTGGAGAGATAACTTCTATCCTCGATTGTAGCTTCTTAATATCGGGAAAAATGATTTATCATTTAAAGAATAATTATAGACTAAAAATGAGTGTTAATAGTCTTATAGATCTCTCAATACTTAGTATACAATTGCGAATCTTGAGCATCCCATTCTTTTGTCGGCGCGGCGGTGAGATCTATCGCAGAACAGGTTTTATACAAACTTTAACCTGATATGATCTCAATAATGAATGAAAATTTATATTTCATCAAGCTTGTTTATGCATAAAGTATAGTTTTCCTATAAACTGGCGAACATTTACTTTAAAATTAAAATAATAAAAATACAAGATAGTAAGATCTTTTATAAATCCATTCAAATAAAGCAGATTCAAACAGTTAAATATACTCAAAAATATGAAAAATGAGATAAAAAAATGGAATTTTAATATTGAAAATGTAGTTAGACACTCTTAAAGAACTAAATTTTATATTAGGATAGAGCAGTGAAGATAGATAGACTATACAATATTATAATCCATATGCAAATCTCAACAGGATCGCTAAAATCATGTATTTGATATTTCGCGAAAATATATCATTCGCCTCAGGCCTGATTCGCTTTAAACTGCTAAAAATTATATGCTTTTTAAAGCAGAAATTTTAAAAATATCCTGTTTGTGCCTAAGGCCTTGAGATGCAAACTAGCTTGTTCAGTTAACAAGCCTATAAAGTTTTATTCATCAAATCCAACATTACATAAGCGAGAGTCTGATATAAGACTTACATTCGGAAACTATACTTAAAATTTAAATTTATGTATCTAAGAGAAATTTTTTTTATGAAACTTAAGATACTTTCGAGTAAGAAATATCTTGATTTGCACATATTTAACAGATCGAAAACAAGAATTTTAAGGTTTGAAGATGAATCATCTTGTCGAAAATAGTAGCTAATAATAAATAAGTTAAAGCGAGTTGAATGAATCATCTAAAATAGTTCCGCTTTCTTACTTCTAAAATATTTGGAATATTATCATACTTTGTCTTTTTTTATTGTGATTATTGCTCTAATAAATTATTATTTTGGCATACAACTGTATCAAATTAACAAATTCTAGATAATTATATTCGAATCGTTTATATTGCTACTGAAATAAAATTTTGTTTAGTTTCTATCTTCTAGAAAGTATCCTAAAAATGAATATTCTTTCAACATCACGACTGAACTAAGAAAGTAATCAATGTAACAAAGATAAATATATATTTTACTAAAATTTATATTTTGTTTTAAGTATATTTATAATAAACTATCATCGAATTATACTTTTATCCGTTCTAACGAATCATTTTTAATAATTAAACAAATTTTAAAGAACAAGTTAGTAACTCGGTCGGCAACTTTCACAATATACAGTATTATATTCTAGATACTCTCAGAATATCACGAAAATATCTTTGTCGTTATAGATTAAATTACTCAATTAATCTGTTATACTTGTGCAAGAAATAAACTTATTAGACAACACCGATTCGCATTTATCGAACGAATAAATTCAATAGTGTTTCACTGCCGAACAAGAAAATTCCTAAAGAAAACAAAATCTGTTATAACTGCTTACAAGAGCCTAAATTTATCATTTAGAAACAAATATTCTTTATACCTATAGTAATTTAACTCTTATAATGGGGAATTTATGCTAATTATAACCGTTCTTCAGTTTTCTTCTGGTAATCAATCTTCTAAGACGATATTTTATACAATATAAGGCAAGATTGTGTTCTATCTAAACTGTTAAGTAACGCCTACCTCTATCGCTGTCACTGTCTCGGTCTTCTGGATCAGTGATAGCCATCCCAAATATAGGACCAGGAGGAAGATATGAGATCGAAGTACCGGTTGCCACAGCTCTTAACCCCATTGCTATCGCATCTTCGGCCGCCTGCTGCCTCTTCAGTGCTACCTGTGCGGCCATTATTCTCTGCCTTTCCGCTATCAGGTTGCATTTAGCACAAGTACATTCTCTAAATCTGCAGTGGCGTTTGTGTCCTTTCAGCCAGGAGATCACCCCGTGGTTCCTGCATCTGGCACACTTGGGACGTCTCACTCCTCTCTCTCCCGATGGAGGAGAAGGTAACATCATCCCGGGAGAATTCATTTTCTTAGCTTGTTTCGAACAGATTGTTCAAACTTTTTCGATTACAGACAGCTTTCCACAGATCTGTAAACATAAAACATACCTACAGTACGTAAAGTTTTATCCTAAAACTCGTAAAAAACATCTACAGCATTCGGTATCAATCGCGCGTTAAAGCGCTTAAAATCTCTAATTATTCGCGGTAATTTGAATTAATTTTAAGCCAAAAACATTCCTCAAACAACTTTAAAAAACGGAGTTTATGGGAAAATACGTATTATCTAAATTATAATCTATCTAAATGGAAAGTTATTCTTAAAAAATGAATAAAACAAACCGGATAATATATAGTTTTGGAAACGGATTAGATGACAATAGACGAGTTAGATAAAGATTAAAGCGCATTTAAGTCAAAGAAAATCATCAAAAGACAATAAATCCTACCTTGTATCGTGATCTTGACAAATTGTTGAAAGCTTTCTAACAGATGCAGTGTTTGTAGCAGGCTGACATCCAAAATGAAACATGCAGCAGCTGATTGGTAGATGGGAGGAGAAGTCGCATCAGTGGGAGGATTCTATTCTCTGGTTGGTGTAAATGTATCTGGCCAACTGCTTACTCCAATAGGATGGACTTACATTTGCTCCTCCGAACAACCTCTTACAAGGGTCATTATTAGAAGCTTTACGTCTGCTGTAAAGGTCTGCTTCTTACGTTTTTTTTTTATTAATTTACTTCCAATTTTTTAAGTAAGAATTTACGCGTGTATGTTGTTAAAAAATTACAATTTCGACCTCTTTAATGAGGTTAATCTGCTAGAAGGATACATCCTGTATTTGGACGTGATTTACAGTATCAAGTATCCCTGGGAAACATATTCTATTGGACCACCCGTAGGCTTTCCACTGCCATCTTGTTACCAAAAGTTTTATTTCCTTCTTCGATTCTTCCGAATGTTCTCGGCAAACACGACAGTTTTTAGTTTTGAATTAAAAAATGGACTATCGGTTATAAACAGTCTAATATATTTATATTTCTGCTATAAAGTCATACAACCAGATTTCTGAATAGTTTTAAATCATTTATTTTAGTGCTTTATAAAGCGTTACTTAGATACGATCGCATATAGAAACATCACTTAACTAAGAGACAAAATGGCAATAAAACTTTTTTACTATAATTGAAAAAAATTAAAATAGATGTTGAAAAGGTCTCCTCGTGATGATTTTGTCAATAGATAAATTTTTGCAAGCTTTATTAAAATAAAAATTCATTCTGGGAGTAGAAAAGATATATGCTTTATATAAGCGGTCTTATTTTAAAGATTTATGTAAAGATTGTAATGTTACAAATGAGAATTCGCTAAAGATTGCATAAAATTTGAACTTTAAAAATGTTACAATTTCAATAAAAATCTACCATAATTAGCGATTCTATAGATACAAAACTGCATAAGATGTATTGATATATTATATTGTTAACATGCAGCAGTCATCTAGATATGTTGTGTTTCTAGGAGTCTTATATTAAAATATGAGTTTATTATTAAACTACGAAGTTATATGTCTAGCAATTATAGATCTGAATGTATCCAGTTCTATGCTTCTATAGAATCGGAAGTCACTTTACGCTTAAAAATATTATCTATAGGCCTAAAATCAAAAAATTAAACTTTAAGCATTCGTAACTAGTTAAATCACTGTTCGAAAAGTTAAAATTGATACAAAGTTAGAGAATATTAATAGACGGAGATAAAAATCCGATTATACTTCTAATTGATTCGAACGTCTGTCTTTCGAGTAATTTAATGTAACAAGAATCCGAGACAGAAACGAAATCTTGTATAAAGATCAATCTATTAAATAAATGTTAAAAAAAACGAAGGAAAAAAAAACTCAGATTGTGAAAGCTGACAGACTGTAAAATGAGACAAATATTCTCTCTGGCAAACAGAAGAAACCCGCTCCACAAACATGGCTTTGGAAGTAATGTGTTACTCTAGTGTAACCGGATTTTTTGTCAAAGAACCGCCACAACTGGGCAAACTTAGAAAATAGAAGAGAATGTCAACATGTTTTAAGTGAAGACTTTACGATGAGCCGCTTTTCAAGCTTGTCTTTTAAGAATGGAATGCCATTTTTGTACCAGCCGACTTTTTAAATCAAAAATTTTGTAACGTTAAAATTCAGTATTGTGTTTTCTATAAACTTTCTTATATCGGAAATAATTTTATCGGTATTGTAAAATTTTCCGGTCGAAATCATTCGATTTATCGACATTACGGACTGAATACGCTGTTTTATGTTCTTAGGTGCGACAAGAAAGGGGCAGGAAATTTACCTATCACAGGCCTCATAAGCGTCAATGCTGTTGAAAGTTTTCATTAGTAATACAGAGGCTACATCCACATTGCTAAGAATATTGTATATTATTTTAAAACTGTTTAGTCGATTTCTATTTTTATTGTTACTTGTTTGCCATGACACTTGAAGGTATTAATGGAGATAAATTTAAACTCAAATAGGACAGATAAGTGTCAAGACTCGCAGTAGAGTAGGTACAAAACAGTATTTACACAAGTTTGTGTCACATATGGGAGAGTATTAGCCAGCGGGGGTAAGAGCAACAAACACAATGTCAGCTAGTTTGATGACAACTTCCTCCCCCTCTGTTAATTCTAAACCAAGTAATGGTTGGATGTGTGGGTGGTCGAATCCAATACCTTTTGCTACCTGATGTTGGTAACAATGGTAAATGAAGTATCTATTACTGTATATCAAAATATATATATATTTATTTATACTCAATTTATTATTTTATTAACAAAATTAATAAAATAGAAATAAAATTAGCATTAATTACGAGTAAAGTAATAAATATTCAAATTTAAAAATTTAAATGATAAAAAAGTAATAAAATTTTTCTTAATCTTTTGCGCCATCTGTTGTGTTAAAATTGAAACTAATCGCACAATTATAATTATTATAATTTCTATCTTTATACGTAAATATATAATTATTGCTAGTTTAAGTTAATTATTTTTCATAAGTGTAAATAAATAATATATAATTTTATTTTATAAGATTAAAATGTATAACAACAAATTCTTGTTTAGAGAGGGCGCTATTAGAGTAGGTAAATAGCGCCCTCTATTTATGTAATCATTTGTTTACATAAATTGATTCAAACAATAAACCAGTTTTTTTCAATATGACGGTTTTTATTAGATTATAAAGATATTGAGGCTACCATTTTGCCGATATTTGTTTTCTCTATACAAGTTATAACTCTATAGGTATATCAACTCTATATGCAAAGATTACAGTTATAATGAATATATATATAGAGTTTATGGTAAATCAATTAATAAAAATAAGATTGTTTTCTGTTCACGGATTTTTTCTGTTAAGTTTTGTGCGTATAGTTGTTTAATTAAATTTAAAATTTTATTATGACTACATGTGTTGAAAGATACACGTTTGATATACTTATTATACAAACAATTCGTCAATACTGACATACATTACTATATATTCTTGTGAAAAATCAAGTACTTATAAGATTTTCGGTTAATCATTCTGTGATTTAACCGAATAAAGAGATTCAGTATATCAGCGATTCAGTTACATCAGAAAACCTGGAAAAATAAATAGATCATTTTAAAGATTATTGGTCATAAAATATAGATTTTCATTTAATTAATATAATTCATCTATATATATAATTAATTATGGAATGCAAAAATTAATTAATTAATTAATTAATCAAGCTAGAATATAATTTTATTGTAAAGCAAAGTGAAATTAATTGTAAAATATTCTTTTGTGTTATGCAATTCAATCTCAATGGTTCAAAGCTTGCATATTTGAAGTTCTGTTTAGTTCAGAGGTTTCCAAACTTTGTGTGTCTGTGCCCCCCTTTTTTCATAAAAAATTGGCATACCCCTCATTTTCATAACACTTTAATTTAATAAATAGTTTCTACTTACAATTTAATACTACAAAACAATATACCATATTTTGTATAAATAAAGTTCTTATACATACAAAATATATATTTATAATGGGATAATAAATTTTAAACAATTAAACAAATCTTACAAAAAATGAAAAATAAAATACATGTTTAATACAACATAATATTTAATATGATGGGTAGGCTTGTTTTTCACACAAATTCTCTCAAATCAAGTATAGTGGAAAATATCACTACTAGTAATTCTTTTTCAGTCACTAAATGAGATCAATATTGTTTTAAAATAATTACAGCAGAAAGTTTTTGGATAAATGGATACCGCAACGAATTTATAACCCTTCTGCTGATTCATTTTTTCCGACATTAATTTGAATTTATTTTTTTCTTGTCTCAAAAATGATGTTTTGTTAATTCTTGTGCATCCCCTTTGCAATAGACTCATGCCCCCTGATGGGTCACATGTTCACACCCCACAGTTTGGAAAACACTGGTTTAGTTGATATGTTGTGATCAAAATTTTTTCACTATTGTTTATAGAATTGAATTTACCTTGTATTTAAGCCTCTTTATGTAGCTATATCTTTCAAATATTTATCTTTGTTTTTTAGATATGTATAGAACAGCAAGAAGAGGCAATACCAACTAAAATGTGCTGCTTCTGAAATGATAGCTTGATTCTGCAGCAAAGAAGTGATTGCAATTTCAAAAGCAAACAAAGCTTTAAAGAGTTTTTTCATGTTAATAAAATGGAATCTTTTTTAATATTTTTATTATGTAAGTACAATGAATTCTATTATTAATATAATCACATATTTCAAATTTGATTTTTGGGAGTATATTTCATATAATTCAATTTTTACAATAATTTGAGGCAATTTCAGATCCATTCATTTCGGACTACTGAAATTCTACTATATTAGATTTTGATTTTATAATATACTAATTTAAACATATGAATAAGTAATAATTATAATTTTATGTTCATTCTAGAGTCAGATTAAACAGAAATAAATATCAGAAATGTTAGTTCCTGTATTTACTTTAAATGTGAATCACAAAATTTTGCCTCATAGAGTTACCATTGGCTTATATGATGGAATTAATCCATGCCTTACGGCTGGAACTTCTTCTGATAAGGTATCAATATTATAACTTTATTACTATTGCTTAATTGAAGACTTAATCTGAAGTATATATAATTTTAATTTTAGATTTTTATTCATAATCCACATAATAAAACAAAACAAATTGGAGGAAGGCAAACAACAGGACCATCTTCAGAAATAAGTCTTCTAAATATAAATCAAACTATATCATCAATTGCTGCTGGAAAATTAAAATCTGATGCTACAGATATTTTAGTTGTTGGGACTCCTACAAATGTTTTAGCCTATGATGTAGAAAATAATACTGATATTTTTTATAAAGATGTGTGTTTGAATATTTATTATAAAAAACATATTAAATAATATTTAATAATTAGATATAAGTTTAATCATATATTATGCATAATCTAAATGATTAGGTAGCAGATGGAGCAAATTGCATTTCAATTGGAGATTTAGGAAATAGAAACAAGCCATTAGCTTTAATTGGTGGAAATTGTTCAATTCAAGGATTTGATAAAGATGGAAATGATTCTTTTTGGACAGTAAGAAATAACTTTGATTTATAATATTTTTATCATCATTAAATAAAAATTTTTCTCTACTTATTATAACAATTATTTTTTTGATAATTTTAAATAGGTAACAGGAGACAATGTCAGTTCTATGTCTTTGTGTGATTTTAATCAAGATGGTTTAAATGAGGTAAGATGCATAGTGTAATGCATGGCATTGTATAATTTTCTTATATTTGAAGTTTTTTACATTTTGGCAAAGACATGATTTCAAAAAATAATAAAAAATTGAAACTTATAAGATCTAAAAATTGCTTATAACCAAATATATGTTTAAAGCTTAATAAATAAATATTAAATGATGAAGCTATATCACCATTTAATTGTTATTTATATTTAATTTCAGTTTGTTTATAGTTCAGCTAAATACAATATAATTTTCCTATTTGAATATTTTTTTATTTGATTTTTGAAATAATTGAAATTAAACTTTTTATTTTAATTCTTAACTTTGCCAACAACTAACAGTGCTATAACATTAGAATTGTACATTTATAATCTTATCTTTTTTGCTCAAGAATTATACTGAAAAATTAAAATTTTTGCAAAAAAATAATGGAAAAACTTTTCATAATTTCTCAGCTATGGTAACTAACATAAAATAATTAAATAAATGCTCATTAAATGTATATATATTGTTTTTTCAATAAGTATATATATAAATTTATTAATTTATATTATTTTATATAAAAATTTTTTTTTTTTAATATTTTTATTTAAATATAATTAAAATATATATATTAAAGTAAATAATTATAGATTCTTTTAATTGTACATGTTTCTATTTTTTATTTTTTTGATAGTTATTTTTCCATATATGGAAACTAATCATCAAAATAACCATCAAAAATTAAAAAAGACTAGAATTTTAGGGACTCATTATTTTTTCCACAAGAGGTTTCTGTTAATTCTGACTCCATCTTCTAATGCTTTTCAGTCCACTCTTTTATAGATTTGGTTTGCTCATAATGGGATTTTATGTAGCCTATTACCTTATGTTCTTTATATAGATTTGAAGATTATTTGTATATAAAATATTCCACTTATCAAGAATTAAAGGATAGATAAATATAAAAAGCACAAATTATTTATATCGGGTGCCAATGCGTCAACTGCAATCTATTAGTTGACCAGCAAGCCTTGAGAGGTAGCTGCAGTGGTCTGTCATATTTTCTGCATCAAAAATTGTTATTGTTGTTTGAAATCACTGGCAGTCTACTTTATAGATTATACTATAGTATATAAAGTAGATTCCAGTGATTTCTGAAATGAAAAGTAGCCTCAAACCTAAAAAGTTGGTCACCACTGACTTATATAATACATTTATAGAGCAAAAAGATTTTATATAAATATCACAATTAAGCATGAAAGATAAGACAATATATTCCCAAAGAATCCTTTCATTTTATATTTGAACTTAAAACTAATTGGTTTTTCAAATTATTTAAAATATAATTCCCAATAAATTATAAAACTTATGTGCTTATACATCTACAGTATATTAAATTGTGTTAAATTACTTGAATCAACAACTTTCAAAAACCTTATATTTAAATGTTTTGCTGAGAATTTGTAAACTTTAGTTAGTATGTTAAATCATCATATCACAAATGGGATATACTGTATCTGGCAGTACTACTTTTAGACCTCCTTAACAATTGTCCCATGATGGGACAATTGATCCCATCATGGGTCTAATACCCATGATGGGATCAATTGGGCTAGTCTGTTAAACCTCATCATTCAACCCAGAAGGTTAAAGAATGGGATTCAACAGGCCTTCCTGGATCCTTCATAAAAACTAAGATATGGGAACAAAATTGAACCCAGATCTTCAAGGTGATAAGTCACAAGTTTATCATACATCTATAAACTTGATGACTTATAGAATTAATCTATTTCATATTAGGTCTTCTTCTTTTCATTATATTATTGACTATTCTAATGAATCTTGACTATAATTTAATTTAATTATACAGGGTGTTTCTGAACTCCACATATAAACTTGGAGGGGACGTAGAAATCATCAATAGGAATCAGAATCACATTGGAAAGCAGGGTCCCAAATAGATAGGTGGCACTGTGAGTGATCTCTCGAGGTCAGCACGCGCAGATTTCTCATTATAGCCGGCGACTGAGTGAGGTGAACATGAATCCTTTCACTAATGCTGAGTTAGCCGATATTCACTTCGTTTATGGCCTAGCTAATGGAAATGGATGTGCTGTTGTATGGCTGTATCAGGAAAGATTTCCAACGAAGCGAATACCAAATCACCAAATGTTCGCTCGTGCATTAGAACCTGTGTGAACATGGATCCTTCAGAGTTCTGATGCAGGACATTGGACAGCCAATTTGAATAACCGACTTGGAAGAGGGTCTGTTGAATGCTGTGGACTGAAATCCCGGCACCAGTGTACAGGCGCTTGGTGCTGTAACAACTGCAACATATCACTTGAGGGCGGCATATGGGACCCTGCTTTCCTATGTGATTCTGTTCTATTGATGTTTTCTAGTCCCTTATAAGTTTGTACATGGAGTTCAGAAACACCCTGTATATATAATTATAAATATATATATAATATAAAAACGGTTAACATGTTACCAATACTCAAAACCTTTACGACTTCTCACTGTACTATATTTACAACTCTTACAGGAATAATGCACATAAATGCTCACTCCTATCTACACATATCCAGATACTCCGCTTAGCATCTGATGCAGTAAGGCTAGGGATAACCACCAGAGAATAGCATAAAACACTATGCAGTTTAATTACGATACATATTACCCTATTTTATTGTTTTACTTTTGACAGAATTTCGTAATTTCTCAAATGTGTTAGAAGTTGGCAACACTTTCTCTTAGCACATGGACCAGTAAACGGTGAGTGATTTTATATGAAAATGAATTTACAGAAGGTTATCACGGATGAGGTAAAATCCGAATTGGAAGAAAGATATGGGTGGAATGTCAAGGAACTCAGAAAAAAGAGAGAATCGGTTCTCGATATTGAAACACCTTGCGATTCGTTTAAAATGATCTGTTTGTCTTCTCAGACTGAATTTAGTTGGAAAATATTGTCTAACTATTTACGAAAAAATAAGACTGATGAAATAACTCTGTGTGTTAGAAGTGGCGATTCGTCAACTGTTTATTATCGTTTATGCAAGGGTCTTGTACCTCCCAGCAATTTAAAACAAGAAACAAATGTTGATTCTCTAGCAGGAACTGAATTGTCTCTTCCACTATCCGATGACATAAAAGATCGCAACGTTTCTTTGATGGAGACTGAATCTATTCCAAGCACAAGTTGGGATTAATAATAATCTCTTCCAATATCATAAATAATATATTTATTAAGCTTTTAGATTTTTGTTTCGTAAAGAATAAAAATACTCTAAAGTTATATCCACTGATTGTATATCTAGGATTGAAAATGGGTTTTAAAAATGACCATTTTATATAATAATGCTGGATAAATATGAATCTATGTAATCCAGTTAATGAAATTATATTCTGTTATAACTGATTGAAAGTCATATACTATCAAAAATTTAATACTTGTTGGAAGAATATGTTGTTGATGAGTTTTAATAAATCTAAGTTTGCGATATCTATACACAGTTACAAGTACTGTATTTTAATTTATTCCAAATTAAAGTATTTTAATGATTATGTCATATTACAATTGCTATATATCTATACACAGTTATAATTTTGTATTTTAATTTATTCCAAATTAAAGTATTTTAATGATTATGTCATATTACAATTGCTTGATAAAATCATAATATTATAAGTATAAATAGTTTTTATATCACTGCCAATTAAAATACTGTATAAACATACTTCACACATGTGTACAGCACTAAACAAACAAGAAAAAATGTTTTAACTAGAAATAATAATTGTGGAGTAATAATACAATATTCAATTTTATAGAAAGTTGATACATACATTATTTTTTTTTAACTTCCTTTTTCAATCAGTGAGATTATTAAGGGACATAGTTGATACATATTTAAATAATTTTCTTCAACAGTTTGAAAATTTAGTGTTATATTGAATTTTAATAGAAATATTTCATGGATTATTAACCTTTGTATATATGAAATTTATATATACAAAAGTTAATATTTATTTTCTTTTCAAATTTTAAGAAATTTCAAGAATTCTATAAGAGTTTTAAACATTACAAAGAGAGAATATCTAACAATAAATTATATAGGTATTGGCTATGTAACTATAGTATTTTAAGATAGCAATGATTCTGCCAAAATTCCTTTCAATCGGACATTTATATTCAAATTTCTGATGCATGTTCTAATTGATCCAATTAATAGTATATATAGTACACTCCCAAGTATCCGGTTCGCAACTATCCGGCCTCCGTACTATCCAGCCTAGTTTTCTTTTATCGTAATTAAATGAGGAAGGCAAGGCGTTCATTGGCAACATTGCGAAACATTGGAAGCAGTGTCTGCTACGATCCTCCTATGTGTCGTGTGCAAAATACAAGTTGTGACAGGAAAAGAGCAGCGTTCTGCTCGTTGTTCATTGTTTGGTCAGTGTGTAATGGACCTCAATTGTTGCCGCAGTTCCTGATTATAACTGTACAGTACGTACAGTATTCGTAAATTGTTCTTGGAGTATGCTTAATATTTTTTTAAGTGTACTACAGTGAAGATTTCACATTCTACGTGGCTTGAGATAAATGGAGGGCTTTGTACTCAATAAGAAGTGAGAAAATACATATTATAACTGTGAGTTTTGATATAAAAACTTTGTCTTCTGGTATTGGGTGGGGCAAAGAAATGAGTTCATAGAACTCTGGATAATATGTATTATAACTCACAGTTATAAAAACTTTGTCTTCTGGTATTGGGTGGGGCAAAGAAATGAGTTCATAGAACTCCGGCCTGTCTGGCTTTTTTGTTATCCGGCCTGCCCTTCTGCCACATTAGGCCGGATACTGGGGAGTGTACTGTATATTGATAATACAAAAAAGTATTACAGTACAGTCAGTACTCTGGAATGAGTGTAAAGATAAATTTGTTTTTGAGTTTTAAAAGTTTTCAATTATAAACAAAACTTAAAAACACATTATTGTTTGTAACTTCAACACCTGTATTTTTAAAAGCTGAATGAGAGAGAATAAATAGAAATCATAAAGAGAATCTGTCCATATCATAATATATGGTACTTACATTCTGCTGATATTAATGAAATAATACTTGAATTAAAATTCAAAACTAACAAAAATATCCAGTATTTTTAATATTTGTTATACAGTTTTCATATAAAAAAACATATAATTTTGTATTTTGTAGTTACACATATTAACTGTTTAATGTCTAGATCAGTAAAATCCATAAAACTTAACTTTCTTAATTCAACATTATTAATTCTGATTTGATAAATTGGTAGGTGTTTTTATTGATAACTGTATGAAACTTCTTGTATTACACTATAGATAAATAAATTATAATTTATTGAAGAATTAATATTTAAGAGAAATGCTAATGCAAAAGAGAGTATTTTCTATTGTTTCAGCATTGAGTCTCACAATTTATATAAAATGTAAAATTTAAATATCTATTGCTAATTCAATTATTTCTATATCTCTGAATAAACTATTGTGATTCCATATTTTCTTTTATAATAATTTCATGTTAATTTTATAGAAATGCAGTAAAATTTTATTTTTTATCTGTGTGTGTTTATAAATAATTTTTTTCTGGCTACGAAAATTTGCAAACTTCTCATAAATCATATTTTATTAAATATTCAGAAATTTATAGAAATATTTTTTAATTATTTCAAATTGAAAAATATTTTTAAAGAAATGAAAAATAAATTCAGCTATAACTTACAGATTCTTCTTAAAAAAGATTCAAGTCTATTAATGTTTATCATGTTTAAAATGTACTCAAAGTGTACTGAAGTGTTTCAGAATGTGTTTTGCAATGCTAAGGATAGATTTGAAATTTGCAGGGATATGGATGGAGCACATGTTGAAAGTTTTCAATAAAGTTTTGACATAAGATTTATAACTCTCTTTTTTTTCCTTTATTGTTGTTTTTATGAATAAATCTTTTTTATAATCATAACTGAGTTGCAAAAATAAACATAAAATTGTTTTTTTTTTTTAAGCTACCAAAATAGTTAATTTTGAAACACCTTGTACATACAAAAATAAAATTTAGCACATTTTAAACATGATAAACATTTAATAGACTTGAGTTTTTTTAAAAAGTCTTATTTCACAAAAATAGGTATTTACTTTTGGGACACTCTGTATAGTCAGAACAAACTTATTGTTATTACTCATTCTGATCAATAAAATAATCTTGTCACATAAAAAATAATAAATGAGTATAACTGAAATGTTAAAACAGTTTGAAAATTTGACTCTCACTCATAGGAAGATTATAATAATATGCCTTGTCAATACTGCAAGGTATTGAATGTTAGCAATGTTTTCTACATTGATTTTAAATGTGAACAACAATAATAATAGTTATATTTAAATTTGGCTAATTTTTTAGTCTATGTTAGAGAGTGGTTTGATTTATGATATTTCAAATGTCATTTTCTATATTAAGAAGTTTATAATGTAAATTCACAGTTAGTTTTTTTGAAGGAAATTACAAAAATGATAAAAAATACATATTATTTTTTGTCTAAAATTAGATAAATAAACTATGCAATATGTAACAGTTACTACATGTATTTAATAATAAAAAATAGGTTAGTTATAACTATAGTAAGATCCCATTTAACACGGGGAGATGTTCCAAAAAAACAAAGCATTAAACAAGATCATCTTAACATGTAAATAATAAGGATAGGTGAAACAGGACAGTGAATAAAAAAATATATGTACCATTTTTTAATTTTATTTTGTAACATATATTATTATTATTGTATTATATTAATTATAGACAGTTTTTAATTTCTATAATTAATATAATACAATAATAATATCAATTTATATTCATAAATCATACATGAAAATAAAAAATATTCCAATACATAAATTATGTTGGTGACGAGGAAGATTCTTCCTCATTTGATACTTTTTGTTTTTTGTTAAGAAGTCATCTAATGTCGTTTGCCTTTTCCTCTTTTGTTCAGCAAGAAATTGTCGATAGCAAGACATCACATCCATAACACTTGATCTTGCTTTTGAACTTCTATCAATATTTGATCATTTTGTATAAACTGATATCAAATTCACTGCAAGACAGCATAGGAATCTCAAAGCAACAAATTCATGCGATTTCAGATTTATGTGAGTATAACAGTTTGAAAAATTGCACGAAAGTAAATCAATAAAGAAATAGAATTCAGAAAAAAACTGCATTATATGAAATACACTTCTTCTGAGAGGAAGGTAATTTCTATTATCATCTGAAAAATCTGATTACGCAGTTTTTAATCTCTATAATTAATATAATACAATAATAATATCAATTTATATTCATAAATCATACATGAAAATAAAAAATATTCCAATACATAAATTATGTTGGTGACGAGGAAGATTCTTCCTCATTTGATACTTTTTGTTTTTTGTTAAGAAGTCATCTAATGTCGTTTGCCTTTTCCTCTTTTGTTCAGCAAGAAATTGTCGATAGCAAGACATCACATCCATAACACTTGATCTTGCTTTTGAACTTCTATCAATATTTGATCATTTTGTATAAACTGATATCAAATTCACTGCAAGACAGCATAGGAATCTCAAAGCAACAAATTCATGCGATTTCAGATTTATGTGAGTATAACAGTTTGAAAAATTGCACGAAAGTAAATCAATAAAGAAATAGAATTCAGAAAAAAACTGCATTATATGAAATACACTTCTTCTGAGAGGAAGGTAATTTCTATTATCATCTGAAAAATCTGATTACGCATTATTTCACACTTATCTTAATTTGACAATAAAATTTCGAATATAATTCCATGTCATAGAAAATATTGTATAATGCAATTTAATAGTTTTAAATAAAAACATTTTAAATTATCATAGATGAAACTAATCATAAAGTATGATATAATTCAAAATATTGCCTATTGCTACACTGTGTTTACTCATATTAAAATAAAAAAATTTAAAAAAAAATATTTAAATATTTGATGAAGATACAGAATTTTCTATAACTCAAATAATTCTTGTGCATATAAATGTCGTACTTAAATTTTAAAAATATCAAAAACTTTTAAGAATTTAGGATATTACATAAAAGAAAGTACTGTACAGCAATAAATGTAATATAAAAATATACATAATATTATATTTTTATTAAAATATATACAAAATATATAAATATAAAAATATATGGAAGTATTTCAAAGTTATGGAGTTTACATCTAAGAAACTTTGCTTTATAATTGAAACTTTTTATTTCAAATCTCCAAAATAAAAACTTTAATTGATCCAATTATGATATATACAAACACAATATAATGTCATCCAGTGGTTTAATACTTCTGAGTGAGAGTAAGAATAGATTTTGTGTTATGAACAAATTGTGTTTGTAACTTGAACATTTGTATACCTAATTTGCATAACATTTAATAAACAAATATGCAATTAAGAAAATGTCATTGCTAGCATGTACGCTGTTTTACATACAGGTAGTCCTTGACTTATGACAATTTGTATTTATGTTGTCAAAGTCATTGGTCAATGAAATTCCAAGGTTACAGTCCTTAACCCAGTGGTTTGGGATAATATCTCATAAAAGTATGATACTATGTAGAAATCAAAATTTTTTGTGTCTGGTTCTTGCAGTTTTGTTTTTGTAATGTTTATTAAGATAAAATATAATATCCTAGTAAACATTAATAGTAAGATATCCATAAATTTCAGGAATTCCTGATTTCTAACTATTCCAACTTACAATGACAGGATTCAAAACTTAACCTTGTCATAAGTCAAGGAGTATCTGAGCTGCTTTGCATGTGAATATAAATATTGAATTATTTTTGATCCCTTTAAAGCTTTCATTATTGATCCAGTTCTTGTTAACCGATTTATTTATCAATATATCTGTGGGTCAGAGGTATAGGACAGTATGTCACATTTACTACATTTTACAGGAGAGCAGTTTGAAGTTGTTTTATGTTGTTCTCCCTTATGGACTTGATGTTATTTAAAAGCACTGTAACTCCACCAATTATCGATGTAGGACATAGTGTACCTATGGGTAGAGGACGAGAAACCCATATGATTGTGCCAATAATCTCATTTTGGCCCAAAATGGACATAGTGCCCTATACCTCCGACCCACAGATATAAATTCAATATAGTATTTATTTTTATAAAAAGTATATTAGAAATAAATTATTCATTTGAATATGATTTCACAGTATTTGAAGTTTCTAAATATTTTTTTATATTCAATATATTTCCATAAATAATATTTTATATATGTATCATAATATACCACTGAAATGCAATCTTATTTTGTATATTAATGGACATCACTTGCCTTTGTAGAATAAATGATGCACACTTATTAAAAGCGGCTGAAGAGGATCATAGGAGGCCAAAAACATTACACGATATTATTAGATATTCATATTGATTTACTAATATTAAATGGTTGTTTTCCTGCTTAAAGTGTATATTAGTTTTTCTTGACAGTTTATTATTTTATCTTATATAGTTTTTAAAACATCAGAGAATCATAAATTTTCCATCATTTTCAGGATATTTCTAATTCTAAAAAAGTTATATTATTAGCAAAAAATATCTATTAAGAAAATATTTGATTATCTTTATTATTGTGTTAAAGTGAAATAAATTTATTATTATGTATTACTTATGAATCTATAATAATATCTAATTGTGAAAATAAAATTATAGGTATGCAAGAATCAAGAAAACATCTTATGAAGAATTAAGAAAAATAAATAATGAAGATGTACAATTGAAAACTGCAAATATATTGAAAAATGTTGTTTTCATTGAATAGAATGTGTATATACAAGTTTAAAAGTACTGTTATGAAGAAATTGAATGTACAGCTTACATGCTCATTTTGGAATTCTATATTATTATATAATAAATTAATGTCAACATCAAGTTCTGAAGTAATTATGAATGTATTTGATCGAGAAGCAAAAAGAATTCAGAGGAATAGAGCTGCAATGGCTAAAGATGTGGAAGTATATGATTATTTAAAAGAAGAAGTAAGAATTTTTTTAGATATTGTACTATACATAAAATTTATATAAATAATATATTGGTAGTATGAAAAATTTTATTTATAAATAAATGATGAATATTGATAAGATTAATATAAACTTATTAAATTACCACTAACTATTTATTGCTTAATATTTTTTTCATTTTTATTATTTTTTTACATAAATAAATTTTTTATGATATTTCACAAATTATCTAAATATCAAATTACAAACCAATATTATTAAAACATAAAATGACTAATGGTTCTTATTGAAGTAAGTTATCAGAAAAAACCTCAAAAACAAAAAGTCATCTAAATAACAGGATTTAAATTATCTTCCAATATATAATTTTTGCTAATGTGCAAAATTTTGTATTCTGCACAGTCTTTTGCAGAATACAATATTTTCTTTCATTTATCAAATTATCAGCATTAATTATGAGTTCTTCAGTTTGCATTCTGTATTAAACTGTTATATTCTTAATACTTATTTCTTACTCCTACATTATATAATTTTAAGTTTGAATATAATATACTATACATATATATTTAATAGTTTAATTCTCGAACATATTTTTAATACACATTTTAAATTTCAAAACAAAATATAGTTGATTCCCAATTAACCAGAATAACTGGGAAATTAATTTCCCTGGATAATTTACAAAATTCTCAAAAAGTCTTAATTATGGACATTATGTATTTAATATATATTGAAATTTTTTATTATTTATTGAAAAAATAATTTGTTTATATACAGCAAGAAATTATTGCAATATTTGTGATTCTAAATTTGACTGGCAATTAGCTAAGATATAATAAAGAAACAAATCTGGAATATTTAGTCAGATATTGCATCTAAGATAAAAACATCAATAATTAAACATCACTTCCAGATTGTGGATTAATTTTAGTTAATAACAACATGGATAAATCCAATCTTGGATAATTGGGAGTCTATTGTATTCATTTTACACGACATCAATTATTAGTCAAACAACTTAGTACTAGAAAATTAATTCAGTTCTTACACTGCCAATTTTAGACCAAATAAATATCAAACAGCTCTAAGGCAGGAAACAATATATATACTTTAGTATTATATATTTTACAATATGCTAGAACTGCTTTGATTAAATTATAATCCTCATCAGCTATATCAAGAATTCTGGAGTGTAACAGAAATTCCATAGAATGCCTTTGGTTTTTTTAATATTATATATATAATATTCACTAGCATATTGTAAAATATTTAATATTAAAGTATATATATTGTTTCCTGCCTTAGAGCTGTTTGATATTTATTTAACTTAGTACTATGCCATGTCTTTAGATTTTGTAGATATATTATTAACCATAATTATTACATCATATCTTGTTGTGCTATTGTGATGATGTTTGATAAATTAAAATTTCATATAATCAGTTTTACTGATATTTATTTTGAAATTGATTGATTCTAATCAATTTGATATAATCATTAAAATGATGTAGTTTTGGAGGGATTGAAAAAAGTATTGCTGAATTTTAGGTTGTCAGCCATGAAGGTGATCAGCAATATTTCTTTTCAATTCCTTCAAAATGACATCATTTTACTATCAAATTGATTAGAATTAGTCAATTTCAAAATAAATATTAGTAAACTAATAATATGAAATTTTCTATACGGTGGGTGATCGGTTAACAAACATAATCTGTTCAAAGACAATGTTCGCTATCCGAATTGTTCATTAACTGATCATTGATTTATCATAGATTTTTATGGGAATTTGATTAATTTGTTCTGGAGACACAAAAAATAAATAAAAAAATATATAAATTCTTATTTCATTTATTTATATGTAATAACAATAATATATATATATACAAAGTCTTGCGTTTTCATGTACCATGTTTTTTCATTTGTGGGATGTTAAAGAATTTGTTCAATGTTGATTGCTTTTCTCTCTTCTTCAGGATTTTTCGGAAGTTATAGAGATCCCCAAGCCTATTGACCTCAATCTGGTTTAGATGCCATTTTAAGACAAAAAATTGTAAAAACTCTCTCTTATCTCCTTTAATAAATCTTTAATTTGTTTTAAGTTGTTTGCAATTTCATTTTAATTGAGAAAAACCAATGTTCTCCCATCCTTACCCATAAGTCCATAAATGCGCAAGACCTAAGCCTATCATTCTGTCAGTCTGCGGGTCTCACAGTTTGTTCTATGAGATGTTCGTTATCTGAATATGTGTTTGTTTGTCCGAACATAAAAATCTTTCATGAAAGTGTTCATGCCTGATTTGTTCATAGTCCTAACTGTTTGTTACCCAATCACCCACTGTATTATCAGATCACAAAAGCAATAAACCTTATCCATTTCCCAAATTTCAAAACATTTGTTTGCTTATATACAATGATCTTCTAAATAGTGAAAGTATAACTATGGAAAGTTGTTTTTTGATAAAATCAACTTAAATAATTTTATTATTCAAATCAATATTTCTATGTAATTAACACTTAAAATATATGTTGAATAATTCACTTATAGAAAAATTTTATATTTTATTTGATAGATAGACCACTGAATTTGATATAAAGCTAACTTAGATAATAAATATGGCATTTAAAAATACTGTATTAATCAAATTTCAATTTTTTTTTTTAAATAACTTGAATTATGCCTAAACAAATTAAATCTGTTCTGTTGATCTTTAATACTACAATACAATACATAATACTGGATCTAAATTAAACTCAACAAACTAGTTTTTGAGTTTAATACAAATGATTTTCTCATTTCTAAAATTCATTATACTTATAAATTCAAAATATTGTTTTAATTAAAAGTAGTATTTTGCTACTTATAATTTCAACAAATTTTATTTATTCTGTATATCTTCGAAAAATATTATTTCTTTAGTTAATATAACATTGAGCATCATTTTGTTACAGATTGGTTACAGAGTTGCAGATAGAGTATTGGATATAAAAAGGTAATTAAATTTAAATAAAATTGTAAAACTATATTTATATCTTTATATTTGCCATAATAATTTTGAAAGACTTGACTTTAAAGGAAGCATATGCTGATTAAAAGGAAAAAAAATGAAAAAATGAATAAAAATTGGGAAAAAAAATAGCATAATCAATTCATTACAGTAGTTTTAGTTAATCTCACAAAAATTCCATCTCTAAGTTCTATAAAATTGATTATTATGAAGCTTCATAAATTTATTGGTTCCAAAGTAGTTTTGAATTAATAGCCTTCATCAATGAGACATTCTTAATTTTAAAAAATATGTTTTTAAAATATAAGTATTCAGTAAAGATCGGAATTTAAAAGCACTGTAACTCCACCAATTATCGATGTAGGACATAGTGTACCTATGGGTAGAGGACGAGAAACCCATATGATTGTGCCAATAATCTCATTTTGGCCACAAATGGACATAGTGCCCTATACCTCCGACCCACAGATATATTAAAAGTCAAATGCTATATATAGTTCATATATTTTATTTTTTTTTATATCAATACTTTGTGAAAGATATTTTATTTTTGGGGAGAGTGGAGGAATTCTAACTGCTTATCATGACAGATTTATTTTTGTTTATATTATACTTATCTAGGGTGAGACCTCGCACACACATGCTTGCTTAGATGCGGGGAAAGATGCCAGCTCTGTGTCGTTTTTATAATATTATAGTTTTATAAGAATAAATCTAAAATAACCAATTTGTGTCTCATTTTCATTAAATCTACAATCTTCAAGACAATCTACAGAATACAACATATATATAGACAATATAGTCAATCTCTGACTTATATAGATCAATGTTAAAAATGCTATATACAGGGTGATTCAAAAGGTTGGGAAAAATTAAAGGAGCATGTAGAGGAGGCAGTTCTAAGCAAAAGTTCTTTTGGCCATTTTTTGATTTGGGGCTTTGTTAAAAAGATATAACATCTGAAAGTTTTATGACATCATTTTCTCTAGATATTAAAATGTGTATAATATGTCAAAAGCCAAGCTGCAATCATTTTTAGACTGGTTCTACTACTGAGAGTCTCATAACTGATTGATGAAATACTCTTAGGGTTGACAACATTTATTATGCAAAGGTTACATCAGCACGGATACAATTATACAGTGCCTATGCACAATTTTACAAAAGTTGTTCGAACTGCCAACCACCACATTCAATACAAACATAGCATCATTGAACAAAACTCTGGGACACTTTCTCAAAAATCTGCAGCATTCCATGTACTATGTCAGATGTATGCACTGTACACGTCAGATAAGTCACAAAACTTTCAGGTGTTATATCTTTTTAACAAAGCCCCAAATCAAAAACTGACCCTAAGAACTTTGCTTAGAATTGCTTTCTCTACATGCTCCTTCAATTTTTCCCCAACCTTTTGAATCATCCTGTATATTGACATCAGATAAAAAGTTATAGTAGTTGCCCTATTCAATGCAGTAAACAAAAATTTTGCAGTTAAAAAGACATAACAGAATGAATATTTTTCAGAAAGCTTCATAATCTTCTTTATATAAGATTAATTTTAATTAGGCCCAATCCTCTCTTGAAAAACTGAAGGTTTGGCACTTTGAATTAAATTTGGGTAAGGGACTGCTTTATCATGCGATTTATTTGCTTATTCTTTAATATAACTATTTTTAATGTTATGTCTTTGTGACCCTCTGTATAATATATGCTCTGACATAAATATGATTTGATTTACATAAGGTTTCACAGAACAGTTCACTTACATAAGTTGGGACTGTCTGTATATATCAATCAATAATTAATTATTTAAAAATAAAAAATTTTAGAATGCTTCAGTTTCTATATAAACTCAATTTTTTTTATATAATTTGCAAAAAATCATCATATGAACTCACATTTCTATGAAAATTTCTTATCTAACTATAGACTTTGTTAAAACATTAAATTTTTCATTTTTTATATTATATATATTATTATAGCTGAAGAAAGTCATAATCGACTGGAAACATTGCTGTATGATACATATTTAATGGAATAAAATTTTTTAAGTAAAATTTTCCTACCAAAGTGCAAAATCGTTTAAAATAATATATAATTTTGAAGAAGGTAGAGAAATTGAAACAAAAATACATATATTAATTTGCTATGTCCATTTTCCTATCCATCTATTCCACCATTTTTCAATAATTCTTCAATCTTCCAAAATCTGAAAAAAGTCAACATTATAAAAACATTCTTGCATAAATTTCTTATTACAATATTTTTGCAAGTAAATTTTAAATGCCTAATTATAGAAGATTTTTCTACTAATTGTTACATAAAAACAATTTTTTTACTGTACTTACTCAATCATTTTAAATACTGTACTAGTAAATAACAAAATTATATTAAGATATTATTGAAAAATTTCATTTGGATTGAATCTTGATCAAATTACTGTTATTTATTTGAAATATATATTTTTAAAATATGGATAATTTTCTATAATGGTTATTTTAATTAGTTTTGAATCTATTAGTTTTATGCTTAATAATATGCTTTCTTCAATTTATTGTTTTAAAACATTTTTTTGTGAAGAAAGCACACTATTAAACATAAAGCTAATAGCTTCAAAATTATCCTTATTTTGAAATAAGTATATATTGCAAAGATAACTATTTTTATAACTAAAAAATATTCATGATTAAATAAATAAATTTTTGTTTTTAGCTGTTAGTTGGTTCAGAAGATTTTGATATTAGAGTATTCAAAGATGATGAAATAATATCTGAAATGACAGAAACTGAAGCAGTTACTGGTCTTTGCCCAATATTAGGAGATTATTTTGGATATGCCTTAGCTAATGGTACTGTTGGGGTTTATAAAGGAACAGAACGATCTTGGAGAATTAAGGCAAGTTACATAATTCTAATGTAGAATGTATTTAACTGCTATATTATTTAGAAAATGAAAAAATTTTATTTACAAAAAATACTTTATGGACAGTATTCAGTTCTTCAGTTGATTAGAAATTGATAATAACAAGAACTTAGAACCTGGAATAGTTATCTAGACAGTGATTGTTGTTTATGTACTATTTGTCCCTGTACAGTTGAGTCTCTGTAGTCTGACACTTCCAGTAGTCCAACACTGTGCAAACTGTCATGCTGCCCACGTGAAATTTTCATGTCACAATTTGTTGATGTGTGAGAAAGAGAAACTGATATAAAATAAATTATTAGTCACTATTCATTCATTGCTCAGGCTTATAGTCGGACTAATTTTTAAGTATACTGATTACTGTAAAACAGTTTTTTTACTGTATCAATGTTTGTTATTTATCTTTACATAATGTCACAAACTGGAAAAAATGAATAACGAAAACACAAGACATTGACTGTAGTCAAAAAGGCAGAAATATCAATAATTAAGAAACTTGACTTGGGAGAAAAGTTTAGTGATTTAGCATTGTTTTATGGTATTGAATGAGCACCATTTATGACATTAAAAAAAATTGGGATAAAATTGAGAGTAAAAGATTTGAACAGCAAGAGCAGTGACAATAAAGTCTTAATAAACAGAACATATTCATTTGTGTGATTCCATTTTTTTCATTAAACATCTAATAATCCAAAAAATCTCTGAAATCTAACAAGCCCTGGAACCATGTGTGTTGGATTAGAGAGACTCTATTGTAGTTTCAAGTTTTTACTTGATATTATCAATTTGTAACCAACTAAAGATAACCACTATCTAAAAGTACTTTTGGTAAATAAATTTTGCTTAGGTCATATAATAATCTAGTTGTTTTATTATATGTCAGTTCTGGAACAATTCAACATTTTATTTTGTGTAAATATATTGAAGATAATTGAAAATATTACCATAAATTTAATAAAACTTTAAAATAAAATGAAAAGCCTTATTAATGTCATTAAAAAGTGAATTGATTTTTAACAAATTTAGTTTTATATTTTTGAATATAGTTATTCCTCTAGTTATAACATTCTTCATATAAATTTACACATATAGGAACTTGCCATTTTGTTTAAAACTTTTGAGAAATTCAAAAATTATCCAAAGTTTTAAAATTGTTATAGCAACAATGTATCATAATATATGGTCAAAACAATAAAATATATGCATGCATTCCCCAGTTTACATATATCCTACTTCTGTAAATCTGAACTTACATAAAGAATAATAGTGACTTCTATATTCTATTAATATGTTGTTATTGAACATAAAGAACAATAAACCCAACACCTTAGCAAAAGAAAACTATTCATTTAGAGAAAAGAACTTTTTATTAAATGTTTTTGACTTAATTAAACCCTTATCAGTATAGCCTAACAAATTACAAACAAAACAAAATGTCAATTAACTAAAATAATTCATAAGAATAAAAAATACATTTAAAAAATTGATGTATTACTATGGCAACTACAATTACAATTAAACAGGTTATATGAATAAAATAATATATTTTTGTACAAGAAAAATTATTTTTAATAAAGGACCTTTTGCTTTCAAGAGTTTAGAGTATTGATTGACATGTCCTTATTTATATCTTCCTTTCAATTGTTTTATTTTACATTTTTGTATTTTTCTCATGGCATCACTTCCATGAGGATCATCATCCATGGATCTAATTTGTTGATGTTGATATCATTTTTCAATTTACACTTGAAAATCTCTATGTGTTCTTCTATTCTGCTTTTTCTTAGTTCTTCTGTCATCTTATTCAGAAGATGAATACATTAATGACAGTGAATTTTACATTTTTTACACTGCTCTTTTAGAGAAAACCAAAAAAAAAAGGCAGAATAGAAGAGAACATAAAGATTTTCAAGTGTAAATTGAAAAATATTATCATGATAAAGTTACACTGCTCTTCTGAATAAGATGATAGAAGAGCAATGTAGCCAATGTAAAATTCTCTTTTATTAATTCTGTAGTATTACCTATATGGAACAAAAACTTGTATAAAAAAGAATTTTACATTGATTATACTGTTTAGAATCTTATCACAAGATTGAAAAACTGCTAAGAAGATATAACTTCTAAGACCCCAAAACTTTTTGTAACAGAGAATGATAATATGAGATGTGGATGTTGCCTAAAATGACATAAAACTGATTAAGATCATAGAAGAACCAAGAAAAGACAGAATAGAAGAAAACAGAGATTTACAACTGTAAATTGGAAAACAATACATTATCAACAAATTAGATCCATGGATTATCAATTCCATATGGAAGTAGTGTCAAAAAAATATATAAAAATGTAAAATAAAACAATTGAAAGGAAGACACAAATAAGGACATATCAATCAGCATTCTAAATTCTTAAAGGCAAAAGTCTTTCATTGATAATAAATTTTCTTGCACTAAAATCTAGATTATTGTTTAGTAATCTTTTATTTATATTTTCATATTTAATATAATTTTTTTAATGTATAAGAATTATATAATTGATAGAAGTTAAAAAGTTTATTAGAATATATAATTGTCATTATATGAATGATGATTTTATATAATATTAGATTTTCTTAATTCTTTTATGTATATATTATCTTAATTTCACTTTAACATGCTTTTTTGTATATTTTTAATTATTTATTTCTGTGATATAATTAAGGCTTCATATGTTTAATTTATTATAATTTATTTCAAATAATAAAAATTACAATAAATCAAACATATATCATTGATCAAATGATTAATTATTTTCTTATAATTAATAAATCAAATGCAAACATAGGAAAATAATTTTGCTGTTAAAGAAGTTTGTCTTTTTCAAAAATATTTTTTATGTGGACATTTGATACATCAAATGAAAAAGAGATACATCTTTGACCATTTTCCATTTCAAAAGGAATAATAGATTATATGAATTAGATTTGTTCATTTGAATGTCTCTTTGTTTTTTCAATAATTTATATATATATTATCTGATACAAATAAAATTCATATATATTGTCATAATCCATTATAGAAAACAAAGTTTATTAAAAGTAATCATTATTACTGACATAATAAAAGAAAAAGATTTTCACTTACCATGTTTACACAAAATTGAGACAATATTATGTGTAAACATTATCAAATTTAAATAAAATTACATATATTATTGGGATTCTTTAGAGATCCAATATTGGATCATTTCTGTCTGGATATGTTTGTCAGAATGATATCTGATACCAGGGCTGCCGAGAGAATTTTTTGGGCCCATGACAAGTCTGTGGTCCAGGCCCCACTTAAAAAAGTGTATCACTTTGGTTTAAAAAAAAGCCATATAAAACATTAAGCATATATTTAAAAAAGGCAAATAATAAATTTAATATTCCATACATTACATACTATGTTATATATAAAAAAGTTTATTTTGGTACGACTGCTTTAGGTACTCTGTCGGCAGCCTGTGAACTATCGGACACATTATGTGACACTTCAGGCCCGACTGTCAGGCCCTTTTCAATGCCGGGCCCATGACAAAAGTCACGGATGTCACCCCCTCTTGGCGGCCCTGTCTGATATACTTATAATCTGATCTAAATGGAATTTACATACATTTTAGGGATACATTAGAAGAACCAGCTTACCAAAAATTATTGAAATTAGCTTGTTATTATTCACCAAATAATTATCCAAATTTGATAATTTTGAATATTCAATAAGATATAAAATCAAATAATGGTAAAGGATACATGAAAAATTTATTAATCATAACTAACCTGCTGTATTAGATTAAATCTTATATAGCTTTACAAATTTCAGTATTGTATAATATATTTCATTTTTCAGTTTGGTTTTTATTGTAATTATTTCATTTGATGCAAAAGAAACTGAAGATAAATTTAATTAAACTATTAATTTGAGCGATTTAGGCACTTTATTTTCTAATGTTAATTAACCATTTGTCTAATTGAATAAATTATTCAATAAAAAATAAAAGTTAATTAATAGCAAGGATTATTTGTATTTAAAATAAATTCATAAATCATTAGGCAACAAAAGTAATTCCATAATATAGAAATGATGTCTATTAGTTTTCTCCTTTAATATGATATTAATAGAATCATTTTAATTTTTCTCGAACATAATAAAATAGATTTCTTCTTTATAGAACAACTAAATAGAATATGAATTTTGAAAAATTTTTATAATATTTAATGTATGAAGCGTAAATATTTTCTAAAAGAAATGAATGATGATAATTTTTTATAAAGTAAAAAAATTTAAATTTACCATATACAATATTTTAAAATAATAATAATTTTTTTTTTCATTTTAGTCAAAAAATCAAGCTATATGCATATTCAATTTTGATATTGATGGTGATGGAGTACCAGAACTTATAACTGGATGGAGCAATGGAAAGGTGCTTAATAACAAAATTTAACATTTTTTATTGACTATAAACATTTTTGGAATAATTACAAGAAATAAACTAATAATATATTTTTATTTTCTAGATTGATGCTCGAAATGTGCAATCAGGTGAAGTTGTATTCAAAGATAACTTTTCTCATTGCATTGCAGGAATTGTTAAAGGAGATTATTTGAAAAATGGACAAGAAGAACTTATATTTTGTTCAGTTGATGGGGAAGGTAAATTATTTTAAAATATATTGTTTCTATTAATTGATTATTTTTCTCAAAATCAGTAATTTTACCAGTTCGAGGATATGGTGCAAGTACCAATGAAATGAGACATCATATATTAGATGCTAGTTTCGAACAGGAAACAATTAAAGAATTGAGTCAGCGAAAACAAGTAAAATATTAACTGTTTTGCATTTTATATAAATTTTATGTCATTCAGTAAAGTGTAAATTTTTATAAATCAAACTAATTATTAATATTTTAGACTTTGCTATTAGAACTTAGAAATTATGAAGAAAATTTACGAATAGGTAGTAGTGGTGGATCAAGATCATTAAACAAACCTAGCCATGAAAATGATAATTATGGAGTTATACCTGTAATAAATTTTCATAATTATTTTATATATATATATATTTAAATACTTTTTCACATTTGCAAAACTCTTTATTAGGCAAACACACAATTGAAAACAGCATTATCTATTAATATGGGATCTGAAACTAAATCAGTATGTAAATTATATGCCTATGTATATTTATACACATAGTTATAAATAATTTAATTCTATAAATTATTCCATTTACATTTCTAAATATTAAGATAAATTAAAAATATAATGCAAATTCAATATGATTTAATAATGAATTCAATTAAAAATTGATTAAATCAACTTCGCTGTAATCAGAATAAAAATGAGATACTTGAGACAAAATACTGTAAATAAATTATTTATTATATAATGCTTTCAGCAACTTATACTTGCACCATTCTTAGCATGCATAACAAATTTAAAAATAATTAATTCTAATTGTAATATACAGTTACAATTAAAATTAATTTTTTAACTTTAATATAATTACAATTTAGAACAAATTTTTAAATTTAGCTTGTATTCTTTTCAGGGCTGGATTTACCAATAGACCGATAAGGCCACGTCCTAGGGGCCCCAAAACTATCAATCAATTTTCAACTTTTATAAACTTTTAATAAGAAAAAATGGGTTTTTATTAAAGTGCTAGATAGAAAGTAAAATTTTAAAGATTCCTTGTAATTTATAAGGAGCCTTTAAAATTAGACATAGCTGATTTGAATTTTTAGGGGCCCCAAAGCCTTGCTCATCCTAGGATCCCTAAAAATGCAAATCTAGCTCTGATTCTTTTCAATATGATATAAACAATTCTATATATACAATAAATAAATAAAACAAATAAATGAACCAAATATGCATTTAATAAATTTTAATACAAAACTAATTTAGGAGAACTATCTTTTGTTAGGGTGTAAAATATGACAATCACATTTGGACCATATGCTAAATAAGACAGAGAATCTAAGCTACTATATCTTCATTAAATATATTAAACTTATTTTTAGATAGTTGTATTTCTATGATTTTCATCACCACCAAGTTTCCTTATTATTTCTAATGATTCTGTAAACTCTTACTTCATCCCATTTAACTTTAAAGCTTTTCTGTTTAACAAATCTACTCAATACAGTAGTCAGTTCTTAGAATAACATCTGTTTTGTACTTTCTAAGAAAGACCTCAAAATTCCTACCAATTTTATTAATGTAAACTTTCTTCAAATTATTTTCAAAGTCTTTACTGGATTATGGTAATTTCAAGAATGAAACTGTTTCTGGCAGGGGCATTTATTATTACTAATTTAATGAAATGTACTTTTATGTCTAAAAGCCACTCTAATATTATCTCATGTTTTAATTCCTTGTTTAAACATCTATAGCTTTATGATCCTAATAGTACTTGTAATTGTAATGGTTTTAAAAAAGTTAATTCTAATTGTAATCAAATGTTTTTGAATACTGAGGATGATGAAATTATAAGTAACCAAAAGCACTTTATAATAAATAATTTATTTCTCAAGCATAAATTTTACAGACTTCTAAAAATTGATTAATTTTAAAAATGAGAAATTATTTCAATTCACAATAAGAATTTTGATATTAATATATGTTGTTTAAAGTTACATTAAACTTTAAAAAAATGATTATACTTATTTGAAAAATATTTTCTTTTGAATAAACATCAATAGTTTATTAACTATACATAATTCATGAAAAAAATTATAAATAAGTTTAATTATGTTTTTTAAACTATTGATGAAAATATATTTTTTTAAAATAAAGGAAATTGCATATTGGAAGAGTTTGTAGTTTTTTAAATTAAGAAATATGAAAAATAATTTTATGATTTACCAATAAGATATATTTTTATTATTTTTCAATTAATTAGTATCTCTTTAAATTAAAAATATGGAGTTGGATTTTTTTTGAAAGGTGGAGTCGGAGTCGGATCATTTACTATCCGACTCAGCAACCCTGGGATCTACATAAATCAGAAACAATCTCTATTTGTACTCTCTCTTGTATTCTCTTTGTATTTTGTATATTATGCAGCCATTGTAGTTTTCAATATAATTTCTTTTTTATATTAATTGCAATTCTTGTTGTTGCATAATTTTTTTTTTTTTTTTAATATTTCATATTTCTATTGATTTAAGGCATAATTTTTTTTTTTTTTTTTAATATTTCATATTTCTATTGATTTAAGATGCTCCAAATATGTTATGTTTTGTGCAAATACTAATTTAATAAATGAAATTCCATGAAATTTTAAAATAAATAATAATTGATATTTCAAGTTAGTTTTTCAAAACATGAGCTTTTAGAAATTTATTAAAGCACATGAATTGCAATTAATAACTTGAAAATTATGGTACAATATCTTGCTCGTGATTATATTGATATATTGATTGTTTAGATGATTATTATATTGTTTTTTATAAAATGAAAATTTATAAGTAAATTATTTTTTCCAGATGGTTGTTGAATCTATTGAAAAGAAGGGAATAATTTCTAAAGGATTCTATCAGTTAAGGAGATATAAACTTGTGATTTTGTTACCAGTTATCACAGTCTGGTCTATTTACGCAGACTACCAGCGCACACAAAGATATAAAGCTAAAAAGCAACAAAATATACAATGACATTGGCAGTTGTTGTAAAACAATGGTGGATCTGTGTTATTCCTGTAGGTGCGATGTGTTTTGGTGCATATTTGGATCATTTAGAAACATTAAGAATGACAAAATTTAGAGGAAAAAGTAAATTGTATGGCAAACCATTAAAATCAGATGAAAAGCCTCCTTGGCCATGAAAAAATTTGAGTTGAGTTCTTTATAATATGTATTAGGTTTATCAAAGATAAAATACATATATTTAGATAAAGCAATTATGTATTAGGTTTTGAAAGGTGAAATAAAAAAAAAAATATAGAAATTTCAGTTTTAACTCTGAATATACTGTATTTTGCATATTTAAGGATTAGTTTAAGTATGTCAAAATCAGCTGACTGATTTCAATTATCACATGATAAGTTTAGAGCAGCAATCTCAAACTCATAGACTGCAATAAAGGATGTATTGGGCTATGTTGTATTTATTATAATTAAAAAAATGAAAGATAGTCAGAAAAACAAAAATTACATTTTTCATGAAATATTTGAAAATCAGTTTAAATTATATTTGTAAATTTGTGTTCAAATTCCTTAAAACAACTTTTTCAATACAAACTTCCACTTCAAACTTACAGAAACTACAATTATTTATATATGATTATATAATTTTGAGCATGAATTGAGGTATATCATTTTAAGAAAATTAAAATATAAAAATATTATCCTTTCAGACTGTCTAATCTGTATAAAAATCTTGCTTTTTTCAATAAGGCATTAATTTTAAATGCAGCCCCTAATCAACCAAAGACCAATGTTAAAGGTGCATGAAGTAAGTTTTGTGAGAGAGTGCTGGTTTAGAGGAAATATTTCAATATTTCATATAACTCAGAGTTTAAAGTTTATAAAAAATTTTATGATGATTTCTTTGCATACAGTATTTTATTTTCTGAATAAAAAATTTTACAGGCAAACAATATTAGAACTTGACAGATGCTTAAAGTCTTTGAATAAACATCTTAAGTAAAATTACAATATATTGAATATTTGTATTTGCAAGTTATAAATTTGTTATATCTTATTTATATACTATATATCTTGATTTTAATTTTGTACAGAAACAAAATAAATAATGGTCTTAATACTAGATCTTAAGATATGTAATTCTGCCCAATTTAAAAAAATATATATAAATATATTTTTGTCAACAGATGACGCCACACTCAATTCTGGTAGAATACTATGTGGCGGGGCGAAACTGACCGGCGACTCGAACCCAGGTCCTCCAGAGTGGAGATCCGGCCGACTGCCTAATTCAAATTTACTAGATACTGTATTACCCGTTCATATTAATGAGCGAGTAACTCCTTTCAAGGACCGCAGTGATCCTTGAAATATCACTGGAAAAAAATCCGACCTATAGGGAAACGTTAGATGGTGGCCATTATTAAATTACTGGGCCATCTGCGGAGTGTATTTTTAAAATTAAAATTTTAATTTTTTAAATTATTATTAATCGTCCTAGCGGCGATTATATCCTCATCGTGGCGACGTGGTTATGATATCGGCAGTATAGAGATTACGGACAGGGAGGCGACGACGTCACAATCCCGATGTGGCATCGTCATGAAGTAACAATGGATAACATCACAAAACAGTAATGAATAGTGACGTCACGATGATATAACATCAGCAGTGTTAAGAAATTAAGCTATGTCATCCCTACGCTGCTAACACAGCACTATTTATTTGTAATAATATAAAGTAATTTTTATTGCTTAATTTTTAAATTAACAACAAAAAATTTTGGCTGTCGCAGAAATCCGAGGATTAGTCCTTTCTAACGATACTTTATTTACAGGATTCTGTATAGTGGTTCAACCGCAAGAGAGATCCACATACCTAGACAGGCACCAGCCAAATTTTGCTATTAATATACAATACAGTCGATTTTTTATTTTTTTTGTTAACAGATGACGCCACTTTCCATTCAGGGAGAATACCCGCTACAATTCGGCGCCAAAATTTACCATTTTTTTGTTAACAGATGACGCCACTTTCCATTCAGGGAGAATACTATTTTTGTTAACAGATGACGCCACTTTCCATTCAGGGAGAATACTAATATTTTTTTTTGTTAACAGATGACGCCACTTTCCATTCAGGGAAAATACTAAGTGACGGGGCGAAACAAGCCCTCCACAGGCTGCCCACCCCTGCGGAGGGGTCAGCCGGATTGTGGAGGACATGGATTTAGATTTCACAGACTGCCCACCCCTGCGGAGGGGTCAGCCGGATTGTGGAGGACGAGGAATGCTTAATAAAAAATTAAAGATTGATAGCGAGAAATAAAATTTTAAAAAAATTATATAATTAAAAGCAATTATATATTTTTTTAATATATTCGTTTGATTACACAGTGTTTTTATTTATCCTATCTATATTTCTGAATCCTTAGTCCAAAATATAATTTAAAAAAAATTTAAATGTGATATGGCCCGCGACAATCTTACTAGCTCATTAAATGGCCCTGAATTAAAATGAGTTTGACACGCCTGGTATATAGTAACGATAGACTCAAGAAGACGTATACTTGCCAGACGCACGACGATATATATTTATTTAAATAATTACTACAATCAAAAATTGCAAAATGCAAACACTGATTGGCACAGATTAAATAAAACAACAAAATAAAACAATAATATAAAACAATTAATAATATTTTTAGGATGAAATAGTTGTAATATAAAGGCAACAATGAAACAAAGAAAAATCAGAACATGTAATGCAAATTCTTCGACATTATATCGTTTATTGTAGTTAAAAAGACTTTGTACCCTGAAAAGATAGTCATCAATTTGAATAGATTTAAAAGTCAAAAGTCGATGTGGAAAAGATCTAGATGATACAGTAAGACGATGAAAATTCTCGTACAAGCAGGTAGATGATCGTAGACACTTTCCTGAGTTTCTTAAACATACAGTATATCTAATTCATCGATAGCATGATGTATAAAATAATGTAGAAGTTTCACATCAGAATAAAAAATTCTGTTCTGTAGACTGATACTAAAGATATCAGTGACAATGGGGTCATTCCTGTAAATAAAATGGTTAAATAAAATTTTCTTTGTGCTTGTTAAGACATTATTTGGTTGAGTTAGATGGGTGGCCGAGGCAGACGCCCACACAAACCGTAATTAACCAGGGACAGAAAAAAGCTGTGAAAAATAATTTTTCTGATTTTTAATGTTGGTAAATAGTGTAGATTTCTAGAGACAATGCCTAGTCTTTTTTCATATTTTGAATTATTTTATAAATGTGTGACCCGAATATAATTGATTCGCATCACGCAAGGGTTGCCAAATAATAGTGTACATTGACTTTCGAAAAATCCCTAAAATATGCCAAAAATTGCTAAATTTCTCTTCTGCTACTATCCCAATCACGCGTTTAAATTATGTATTAGTTTATTAGTTTCCGTTCTTTGAGATTTGGACCAAAAAAGCAGCTGTCCCAATTAATTGGTGGCCCAATTAAGCGGAATCGACTATATATGATGATATGATACTATAATACTTACACTTAATTTTATGTTTAAATGATCTAAATCTGTTTTATAAAGTTTTTTCTATTGTTCTCTAATCAAAACATAGCAATAAGAAATTTTTCTTTAAAGTGTGTGTATATACGATCTCACAATGCATTTTTCATTCTGCGGCGTGATTATAGATTAAAAAATATAAGTTCTATAAAATATTTTCAACATTTCTCTATTATATAAGTAGCCTATACATACATACATATATTTGATATTGTTTAAGTGAACATTTACATAAAATTCCAAACTGGATTTTCTTTGATTTTGGCAATTGTTAGTTGACAACTGAACAACGATTTCTTAGCCATTTTTTTGGCATATGCTTCCGGTTTCCATTTTTCTAAGGGAGGCCCATGTGTTTTATGATCATTAAATTGGAAATGTGTTCAAATATCGAGATCTTGTGTCATTTATAATTAAATTCATACAACTAAACCGCATTCGCATTCTGATGAACTACATGGAATCATTCACTCTGTGTGTAGTTTAATAAGTCCTTATGTGTACATTATATTGCTGATTGAAGACTTTCATTTAAAATAAGATATTTTTGACGTTATATCATTAATTTGAAGTTATGAACTTAAAAAAATTAATTAATTGTACGCAATTATTCAATTAAGCTCAAAGATGATATAACAGATGTAACGTATTCTAACAAATTGTTTCGGTATTCGTTCCGGTTGTGGAAAAAAGTATCGGAACGACGTTCTGGCCTCACTACACCACTGAGAATATATTGGAATACAGTATACAGTATTTTCCAATTAACCGAAAAACCAGTGTTATTCAAAATATTTAACAACCGATAAGGTTAATATTGATACATCCTATGCATACTGTATTCTTAAAATTATAAATATCAGACCACTGTACAAAAGTTAACTCACATTAATCAGTAGCCACGCTTACTATTTTACAAAATGATTAATAATTAAGAATTAGAACAAGTCTTTGGCAATAGCAATAGCGACTATTTAATTTAATTAGAGGTTTTTGACAAAGAATATACAATATTGCCAATAGTCTGTATACAAATAGTGACAATATAGCTTAGTTGCCAGTACAATATTATGAGATAATATTAAAATTTATATTAATTAATTTTTACTGCTTATATAATTATTAAAATACCATTTTAACAACCGGTACGGAAGTATCGAAATGTTTTTATAACCGGTACAGCCGAAGCGGTGCGTACCGGCTGAATATCAACGCTGCATAAAACTAATTTTTAGTTAAATCAGTATTTCTGAAATACAGTAATGTTTGTCGGCAGGATGACTGCGTGTAAAGTAGTTTTCGAAGCATCCGGGTTCCGTTTTTTAGGAGAGATTCGAGCTCGTCTTTTTGAATCCTCTCCTTCAATCTTCCCGTTGTCTCATCAATGGCGTTGGCCAACCTTTGATGGGAATGGCTGTAAAAATGACTGCCGCCAAATACAATATAGTATATCCCAATTGGAGATGACGGCTTAACTAAAACTAATCTAATTTCAAATGGCATTCCTCAGAACTTTAGGATTCTGTGAGGTGAAATTAGGGTACCGCGAAAAAATATCACTTTGCTGAAAAAATATTATATATAATTTTAAGAACAGTTAATTTATATTTATTATTCCTAATTATTATTTTTTTATTAACAGATATCACCATTTTCCACTCAGACAGAATATTGAATGTGGCAGGGCAAACAACCTCTTCCGCAGGCTATCCACTTCTGCAGAAGGGTCAGCCGGATTATGGAGGACTGAGACCGATAGGCCAAATCCATACCACATTTATCATAAGGCGCAAGCTGGGGCCTCACTCTCTATGGGGCCACATTTAAAACCTAAAAAATTATTGAAATTAAGAAAATTTTAATAATGATAAAAGAATAAAATTCTTCAATTAAAAATATCTATAAATTTATAAACGATAGTTTAAGATCCATTTTTCCGAACATCGAAACAATTTTCGAAATATTTTTGACTATGCCCCTGTTTCAAATGCAAGTGCTGCTCATTTTCATGCTGAAACGAATAAAACATTATTTAAATAGCAAGTTGCATCAAAATAAAACCAGGACCTGTCGTTATTATATATTGAATCAGATGTAATGGACTCGATTAATTATGATGACATTCGATCACCTTCACACTATCGAGCCGCTCACAATTCGATCTCGCTCCGATCTATATATTTCTGTACTGTTTGTAACGAACCTGTTTACACTATGGGTAACGATCAAATCTCTCATAGTGTAAACAGTCTCATCGAGAAGGATAACCATAATTGCTAACTCTTCGGATGAAAAATTTAATACCATTTTCTACAGCGCACCAGTGACTATGTATAACCTGGAAACCGGTTTCAGAATTACATTATGAGCGAATATATGAACACACTGTAAAATGACCGGACTGAGAGCGAAGAGCTTATTTGTTAAAACTAAAGTCAGGAAAAAACTTTTAGTTATTATTATTTTTTAAATTTAAATTTGAGCTGATTTTTATTTATACTTTTTTAATGCAAATACAGTACGTATATGTATACCAATGTTATGTTGTTATCACTGTATTAACGATCAATGTCACGTTATTTTTTTATTAAAACGAATTATTATGGAAATGTCGATTTTATTTTCAATAAACTTAAAAAAATTGCAAATGAATCAAATCTGAAATTTACTTGTTCTTTTGAGGCCTCATAATGATGTTGCCAAGCCTAAGGTCTCCAAAAGTATAAATATGGCTCTGATCGAATGAATAAGTTTTTCAAGAAAGGGGAAGTTTTTCAAGAATCGAACCGGGTCCTCCAGGGAGGAAAATCGAAATGTTTCCATATTGCCAATTTGACTACAGGCAGTCCTCGATTTTCGTACAATTCGATATTTCGTACATACTTAAAAGTTAAATTTTATTGATATATATCCTAAAAACACTCGTACTTCCTTGTAGCCACTTTCCCCTCCTCTCCATCATTAGTCCCGCCCCGTTTTCAGCGTCACAGATTTAGTCTTGCTTAGGACGTGGTGTTACGTTGTGTGTCATCAGTTTATTTGTTTTGGAGTCTCATGTTCGAAGGTCAATAGAAAAAGAAGATACTCGTATATTCATTTTCTATTGAGAAATACCCTTCTTTTTCTCTCTTTTCAAATTACAAAACTCAAAGAAAAAGAAAAGTACAATTCAACTATCTCTTGATAAATTTATAAAGAAAAAATCAGATAGCCACATGTTGACATATCATTACAAACTAGTAATGATACAATTATAAAAGCTGTATTGATTTTTGCTGAAGGCATATTTGATGGAGAGAGTCATGTTGTGTAAGTATATATTTTTATTTTGATTTAATATTTATAATAAATATTTAATTTGAAAACAGTTCAGGAATACCTTGTATAGCACAATTAATTGGTTCCAAGAAGTATCTGCACTATGCAGAACTGTATTGTTCAAGGTTTATTTATAATGGATTTCAATTTAATTTGTTTATTACAAAGATTTACGTTAATAAAAATATTTTAAAATGAAAAAGTTATTTATTTTTATTAACTAAATAATAATGAAAATTATTTTAAGCTGATATGAAAGTTGTAGAAAACATTAGGACTCATTCATTGAATTCTCACTTGCTATTTTAGCAAACGAAATGCCATTCTCATGACATTTTATACTTTCAAGTTTCTTCTCTAATGCCAACCAATTGCATTTTTTTTTTTGTTACTCCAACAGTGTCTTCTTTGTTTTGTCTCTTTTCACTCATACTTAAATAATAAAAAATATTAAATACTAATATTAAAGTAAATAATAAAATGTCACAAGGAAAGAATGTGCCTACGTGAGAACCAAGTGCGAGCCAATTGAAAAACTACTGCATAAATGTGACTCTCAACTATCACCTGTGGCACTTGGGAAGTCGCCGATCAGTGTTGCCAATGTTAATATGTGTAGTAATCTTGGTAATAATAAAAACCACGTTGGACCAAAACCTGCATTGTTCAAAACTGCACTATGCAAGGTATTCCTATATATTATTTTATGAATATAATTGGTTAAAACTTTTATAATAAAGCAAATATGACTATTCTATCAATTTCATTCAAGAAATATTTTGAAACTATTTCAAGCAAATTCATTTTCATTAAAACTAATTTCTATGCTTGATATAATTTTGTCTGAGTTTGAATGTTGCTATTAAACTTTCACAAATTTTTTAGTGGGCCAAATCTTGAATATTATAACATAAAGAGGATCTTATGGAAGCTAGTGCCTTCTAATCAAAATCCATTAAACTAGGGGATTAACGCGATCCAAATAATCCTAATCTAGCCAAATTTCCCCCTGCGGTTTATTTTAGAATTAACTGCCAAATTAATAATTAATTTTTAATTACGCCACGGTGCCACATCTGTTGGATTAATAATTAATAATTTAAATTTAGGCTAAGAAGGTGGCTGATATCTGATGACATAGTAACAAGGCTAGTGCCTTGTTACTATGTCATCAGATATCATTTCTCTCCTATAAGTAGTCAAATTACAGGAAACAAATGATGTAATAATTTGAGATTTCATTTTATTAAGTTATTTGGAAAAAGTACCTTATCCTAAAAAAAGCAGCTATTGCTTTTCATTTAAATTTAATAAAAATCAGGATAAAAATGGCTTTAGAATGATATGTCACTTGATATATAAATAAAATGCTTATAACTATCCAAATAATTTTGGACAGTCATAATTTTTAATTATATATTTAAATTGACCTTAAACTTTCCTAAAGAATATAAATATATCAGATATTTTTAAATATTATTTAAATACAATGGATTCCGCTTAATTGGGATAGCCGCATAATTGGGACAAATCTCAAAGAACAGAAACCAAACTAATAAACTAATGCATAATTTAAATGCTTATCGGAAACCAAACTAATAAACTAATACATAATTTAAACGCTTAATTGGGTAACTTTTCACTTAATTGGGACAGTAACAGAAAAGAAATTTTCAATTTTTGATATATTTTAAGGTTTTTTCGAAAGTATGGCAACACTACATACACTAATACTTGTTGTGTATGCTATCTTAAAAAATTCCTTATATAAAATTATAACAATATTACCGTATTATTGTACCGGTAATTTTTCAGGTTAAACCTTTCTACAACACAATACAGACTAACACAATGGAGCAGGTCGTTTCTGTGTCGACAATGTTTATTACACTGTGTTTATTATCCATTCTTTAGTAAAATTATAAGTAAATATCATCATTGGTAAATAATACATAACAATACTGTATTCAGCAACACTAGCATGATGAGAATCGGTTATCTATCGTCGTGAGTCTGGCAAGTATGCATCTACTTAAGAGTCTATCATTACTGTATGTAGCGATATTCATTTATAGTATCGAATTTATTTAAAATTTTTAAATCTTTGCCAAGATGCCAAGAAATGATTTTACACTTTCAAGTAAAATTGCTTTGCTGAATAAAATTAAAAACCAGCCATTTAATACAAGCCATTATAGATTCCTGATATAACTGGTATTTCAAAATCTACCATAGTGCATTTTCTGCAAAAGAAAATCAACTGCATGAGGAGTGGGTATTACGGAAAGAAGTTCCAGGAATATCCAAATGAAAGCGTGATGGAAAGGATCCAGAAGTCGAAGAAGCATTAGATCAATTGATTTTCTATAATTAGCGGCGAGGCGTGAATATCAGCGGTCCAGTGTTGAAGACGAAGTCAGAGGCACAATGGAAAGGATTCAGAAGTCGAAGAAGCATTAGATCAATGGATTTCGATTGGGCATTACAGAAAGAAATTTCGGGAACATCCAAAAGAAAGCGTGATAAAAGAATCCAGAAGGTGAAGAAGCATTAGATCAATAGATTTCTATAGTAGATCCAGAAGTTGAAGAAGCATTAGATCAATGGATTTCTATAGTTAAGATACAAGTCGAAGAAGCATTAGATCAAATGGTTTTCTATAGTTAGCGGGCAAAAAAGCATTAGATCAATGGTTTTCTATAGTAAGCAGGCAAGGTGTGAGGAACATCCAAAAGAAAGCATGATGGAAAGGATTCAGAAGTCGAAGAAGGAAACATTCAAAAGAAAGCATGATGGAAAGGATCCAGAAGTCAAAGAAGCGCATTAGTCAAAAGAAAGCGTGATGGAAAGGATTCAGAAGTCGAAGAAGCATTAGAATCAATGTGGATTTCGTGATGCAAAGGATTCAGAAGTCGAAGAAGCATTAGATCAATGGATTTCTATAGTAGATCCAGAAGTCGAAGAAGCATTAGATCAATGGATTTCTATAGTTAGCAAAGGATCCAGAAATCGAAGAAGCATTAGATCAATGGATTTCTATAGTTAGCGGGTGAGGCGTGAATATCAGCGGCCCAGTATTGAAGACGGAGATTGGTAAAAAGCATGAATATCAGCAGCCCAGTGTTGAAGACGAAGTTAGAGGAGATTGGTAAAAAACTAATAATGAGGTACCTATTTTAATAAATCATTAAAATAGGTACCTAATTATTATTTTTTTATCTACTCGTATTATTTATTTACCTACGAATTACATATTTTATTTTAGAATTTATTATTACTTCGTTTAATTGGGACAGCCGCTTAATTGGGACAAAATGGCTTGGCCCGACGTATCCCAATTAAGCGGAATCCACTGTATTTTAAAAACATTTTTCATGTTTTTGTTTTACATTGCTCTAGTTTCGTACATTTCAATTTTCGTACACATTTTAGGACCCAATTAAGTATGCCTTTATCCATAATTAATTAACCTTTTTACATTTTTTCAGTATAGAATTAAACTTTTAGGTACATACTAGAAAATTTAAAAAGTTTCTATAATAATGTACATAATATAAAATGGTTTCGTGGCCAAATTAAATTGGGAAACGCTGAGACTCAAAAATTTTCAAGGTCAAAATAATTTGCTTAAATTTTTGAAATGTCAAAAAAAAAAAATTAAAGAAAAATACTTAAAGCTTTAAGATTCTTTTATTCTGATTTTTTTATTAGTGATTCTGTTTAAATTCATATTTGCATTTTGTATATTCTGGCAGAGCATTTTTAATTCTAATCCTCTCGCTTTATACATATCTTTTCAAATGATAGATTTTAATATTGAAAGCATTAAAAGAACTTTACTGTATAAATCCATCATATATATATAATATAATTAAAGATGGATCTAAACCAGCACTTCTCAAATTATCTGATAGTGATGGACCAGTAATATTTTTCGGCGCCAGGGACCGATATAGAATTGTTAAGTTACTTTATGAATTAATATGCTTTATATCCAGTATTAACTCAAATAAAAAAATTCTCTAAAAATAAATAAATTAATTATCTGGTAATTGTTAATTGTGAATTTAATGAATTACCTAGTTATATTTTATGTTACTTACCTTGTTTCTTAAGAAGTAGATATTAGTTGTTATAATATCTTAAGAAGTAGATATTAGTTGTTCTTTAAAACACATTATAATAAAAAATTATAATGTGTTTTAAAGAGCCATCAAAATATATTATTTGAAATTTTATTATGAAATAAATGCATATGATACTGTTTTTTCTGAAATTTATAATTGTTTAGTTTATCTTTAATAAATAATATATATATTTCTTTCTAGCCATCCCAAAGAAAACCAATTAAGTTCAATTGTTCATATTCCTCTTTCTCCTCCAAAAGATATTCCAATTGATCTTCATATCAAAGCAATGGTTGGATATAAAACAAGGTGTGAATCATATAAATTCATAATTTGTTATAATTAATTTCATTTAATTTAAAAAATTAAAAATATTTAGTGTCCATTATCATGTATTTGAATTAACTCGTCAATTGCCAAGATTTTCAATGTATTCATTATGCACTGAACATATAAAGGAAGAACCAAAAAGTTATGTAAACTTTACAATTAATGATAGAATACAAAGAGTAAGAAAATATTTTTAACAATTAACAACATAAATATTTTTTATAATTTGATCATTTATTTTTTAATAAATTATATAGATGGTATCATGGATTAATCAAAATTTTTTACTATCAAATGAACTTGAAGTAAAAGGAAATATCAATGTCAGTTTTCTCTCTCTTCGCACATCTCAACTATTGGTCATTAAAATGGATAATTCAGGAGAAGTGAGATAAACCTTTTTTTCTTAATTTATCCATATTTATAAATATATAATTTTTAGATTATTAGATTTAAATCTTATTTTTAGAAATAATGTTTAAGAAAATTACAATTGTATTTATTTTTGTTAAAAGTAAAATTGTTGCAATTTGATTATATAAAAATTTTTTATTTGAAATAAAAAACCAGTTAAACAATTCATAAATTTTAACAATTGTTTAAAATTTATTCAATAAATTTTAAATAATTTATGAAGATTGAAAAGCTTTAGTTTAAACTAATTGTCTTGCAAGGATTCAAGGAAATTCTTTATTTTTCTTAAAATAAACATTAAATCATTCTATATGTACTGTCTATATTAGACTTTTAATTAAAATATAAAAGTAAGGAATGTGTTCTAAAGTTTAAAGAGAAACAAAAAATGCAAAATATTATATTTTTTTTATATGATATATAGAGTTATAAATTGAAATATTCAATAAAAAATAATTAAATTATTTATAATAATAACTCTAATTCATGGAAAAGAATCTATTAAAATTAATAATCTGTAATAAATAATTAAAATTAATATTTTATCTAATTATAAAATATTTTAATTATTTCCATGCTTTTCAATTCTTCAAGTTAAATCCAAAATATGTTTAATTATTTAAAATTTATTAAAATTTTTTTATAAATTAATGTCTATTCAATATTAAATTTTAAATCGATATATTATCATCAGTGATTATATGATTCTCAACCACTACCATCTATTTGTTATCTATAAAATTATATTATATTCAATTATATATGTTCTAAATTAATATTAATAAAATGTTATGCACTTTATTTTATTTTTCTTTGGTTTTCAATTAAAAATATATTGATGATGATTATATTTAAAATATAATTACATTTTTTAACTGTAAAACTTTAATTTTAATTAATTTTATCTAATCTAAAAAAAATGAAAGTGAATAAGAAGATAGCTTAATTTTTAATAAAATCATTCTCATCAAAATAAATTACAACTATAAATAACATCTATTTATAATTTTGTTTACTTCATATTGGCTTAATTATATAATACAGTATTGGAAATTTTAATAAGGTTTTTATTATTTAAGCAAAGCTATGAGAAGATGGTATCAAGAACTACATGCACTCAACCATGAATTAATCAGTAATTATAAAATTCGTTCCAATAACCACGAAGAACTGTTAAATTGTCTGAAACAAATTAATCAAATTATTCAAAGAGCTGGACATCTCAGAGGTGAATATTTAAAATTTTTTTTCATTAATATATTAATCATATATATCATTGTAAAAATTATTTTATATGCTTTATATCTATGCAAATATTTTCCTCATTCAGTACACCATAACGTTATCAGGAGTGTGTGCTATTCAATACCGGATTAAGCTAATGGGGACCTGTAGCATATGTTAAAACTGCTTTATATCTATGCAAATTATATTTTCCTCATTCAGTACACCATAACGTTATTAGGAGTGTGTGCTATTCAATACCGGATTAAGCTAATGGGGACCTGTAGCATATGTTAAAAAAGGGGCCCTATATTAAAAAAAAACAATAAAACAACGCAAATAAATTTGAACACACATTTTTAATTTGCATAGTAATTATCATTATCAAAAAAATAACAACAGTCAACATTAAACATTAATTTTTCTACATTTAGCATGAGCAAATTTGTTGATGATATAGGATGTATTTATTTCACGCAGTTTATGTTCAGAGTCATACTAAGTCACCTTCTTATGCTCTTTCACTCACAATTTCGTGATACAAAATGAAAATGCGCTAAATATGGCATAAATCACAAGATTATTGGTTTAACGTTCGTATTAGATGACCAAAAAATTATGTACATATTTATTGGCGCGGGGCCTGTAGCAAATGTTACTTTAGCTACTGTGTTAATCCGGCACTGGTGCTATTATATATGGTTTGATCAGACCGCAGTTAGGAACTATGTACAATGGAATAATGTACAGTATTTCTCTTTCCTAGCAAATCGATAGCTCATGGATCAGAAATGGTAGGTGGACTATCACTTTGAATAGTGCTGATTTAAATAAAGTTATGTATTCATAAAAATCGTTTAATGTAACCTAATTATATAACAGTGGCGAATTTAACGGATTAGTAATTCTGTATTTGTCGACCGGGATCAAACTTATGCCGCAGACTATGTTCAAAAACTTCTATATTAGGCCTATATTATTTTTAAATATATTTGAAATTTAGATTAATTATACGACATAATTCGATTATCGCCTAGATAAAAGTCAATATAACGCGATAAAAATAATATTTCATACTATTAAGGCTTAGGTAAATAAGGTTATAAAGTTTATTACAGGCAAGTTATTTTTACCTATAACAAGCAGTTTCGAAAGAACTAAAATCGCCTACTTTTTGAATGCGACCTTTATTTTCCATTTATTTAATATTTGGAACCTATTGACTTTTTGTGTTCAATACTACTTTAGAATGCTGATTTTCGTCGAAATACGACAAATATTAAAAAAATTGTCATTTATAAGATACTGTACTTTTATTGACTTTCTTTTGAGTATAATATTTTCAACCGATACGTGAAGGGATATTTTCTTCATATAAAACATTGAAATGATCAAAATATGATGATTTTTAAGTTTCCATAAGCACAAACATATCTAAAATATGTTTGCGCTCTATAAACCATGATCTATAGAAGAGATCTCTATGCACGAGCATTATTTTACTTTTGTATGAGTTAATATCATACGATTAGATATAAAATTTAATAATATTTATATATATATTTTTCTTAAATTCAAAGAGCTATGGAATTTACAAATTCCAGAGCATACTTAGCCTATATATCCGCCATTATTCTAGTCAGCAGGATGGCCGCGTGGTAAAGCTTGTGGCTTATCCGCCTGGGACCGGGTTCAAATCCAGCCACATCTCCAGTTTTCAGGAGAGGGCCTGGCCTGTTGAACCTCATCCTTCAAGTTTCCGGTTGACCCCATCATGGGTGTTGGCCAGCCTGTGATGAGCTCTACAAGTGGCCGCAGCCAGATAAAGTATATCTCTTGTGCGATGTGGTGGTTTAACTACACTAATTAAGCCTTTAAATGACTATGTTTTGCTTTTATATATTTAAATAAATATAAATAATAGACAAAAAATAATCTTTTATTTGAAATAACTGCTGAATTATAAATGAATATATGCAATAAGTAATTATTTTTATCAAAAAAAATTTGGATTTACAGAATATTTATTATCGAATTGAATACTTCCCCATTTAAAAATTGATTAACTACAAAATTCGCATATAATTTTAACTTATAAAGATAAATGATACATCATTTATCATTGCAAATTTCCTCATTATGATAAATAACCGTATTCTAGCATTACAATGATATTTAAATTATTCCATAAAGACGAAACATTCGTACATCAATGTTAGAATTCTTAATAATCAAATATATCTTTATAATTTAGCATATAAAATGAAAATATAATCACTAGAACAATGAATTGTTTCAATATGATCAGGAAAATGTAAACAATAAACCGTAATTTTCCTGTTGATGTTAAAATGGAAGACTTTCCACATTATGATTAATAGTCATTTTCATACTTAAAAAATATCTTTAAATAGTTTGATTTAGAAGAAAGTTAGCATACCGACGGTGAAACACATCAAGCAAAGATGTATATCACTTTACCTCGTTGCGACACAAAGAAGTCTGCTTATGCTTGCGCTTTTTATACTGTGGTAAGTATATACTATACAGTATACAATCAATGAAAACAATATAGAAGTACTCCATTAAATCCATGTTTCTTCTATTTCAGTTTATTAAGATTGCTTCTATTGCGGTAGCTTTGTACTTCGTATGTGATGCTGAAAACATCGAAGCTTTATTTAAGAAATATGACGGCCATACTTTTAAAGTTAATAGTAAGAAACATCTGTAAAATAATTAATAATAATAATAAAATTATATTATATTATACAATTTTATTGTTTTCAGAGCAGTTTTTTTATTATTCCTTCATACATTGTTCCTTGTATCTTTTAACTGGAATCCTTTTATATATTGGCGTTAAAAAGGTAGATCAGTTTTATTTTAAATTTAAATATCCAAAACATAAATAAGTTCAAAAGATTTTTTAATTAAATATGATAATTTTTACATTTAATATCTTGTATGTTTAGCAATTATTGCTAGAAGCACAGAATAATTTTTCGGAGTGCAAAAAGTCTATATAGTACTTGCTTAATTAATTAAGTAAATCTATAATAATAAAATAAATTCTAATACAATACATCTGTGTAGGTATTTGTGATCTGTTGCAGTCATAATTCCAAAAAATAAATAAATAAAAATAAAAGATAAATAAAATAAAAATAAAGATGGATCTTGAAATTTTGATAACAGTTTGTTTTAGGAATTGTAATACCAAATATTGTCAAAACTGGACGAAGAATTTCGAAAATATTTTGCGAAAATAACAGAAATGATTAAATGATCATTTCAAATAATTTTTTCTTACATTTTATTCGAATTTTTGGGTTATTGGATTCTGAGCTTATAGGGGAAAGTTAAGTTCGTCCCATCTGATTTGGACAAATAATTTGAAGATAGGCCAATTATTTATTTAGTTTTCATAGATAATTGAATATAAGAAAATTAGAAAAAGTTTATACTGATTTCGATATTATCGATTTTTGTTTAACTTAAAATCGATTTTATAATGAAAAAGTTGAGAATCAAAAACAAAATTCGCGATTTCAAGGATGCATTAATTTCTTTTTCAGATAATGATGTTACGTGACACTATTTAGAATATAGTTTTAACGCTGATTCTAATCATATTTTTATTTTTAAAGTTTGATTATTCCGTCTTCAGTTGTGTGGACTTTAAAATGAACAAATAAACTTGAACCATAAGTAGAATGAAAATTATGTGACAAAAATATCCAGCCAAAGACGGTCTCTTTTGTTAATATAAAAAAACCAAAATGATACTCAGTAATGCTAATAGATTATTATCTACAGAGATGACTCTGTTTTCCTTGTTTCCTGAAAATTTCATGCAATATTTTCAGATTATTACTGACAAGTTTTCTTCGCATATTTCATTTTATTCGCTATATTGATAGTAGGCAAATGTAAAATTTATGAAAAAATTAGTTACAGTAATACCAGGAGTTACGTAATAGGTGCGACCGGGAAACATAACGTAAGTCGGGGTACCTACAGATTCCCAAATCTAGTTTCAGGTACGTATGTATTAGGTTCTTAACAATTCTCAACAAATCAGCAAATGAAATATGTACATACATATATATGTACTATGTAATTGTGAAGCAAACAAGTGGGCGAGGGGGCAAAATGAGAAGTTACGTATCTCCGAATTTACGTAAGTCGGGGTATTACTGTATATGATTTAATTTTTTAAGGAGATAACTTCATGATACATTTTCCATCACTGAAAAGATTCCATTTAATAAGTTGTACAGCCGATTTATAAATTTTTGTTTATTTATTCTTGAGATTCAGTTTGTACTATTCTGATTTTCATACATTATGTACAATAATGACGATTAGTGTACTGTATCTAGGCTTCATTTTTTGTTTTAGTACTTTTAAAACAAAATGTTAAAGATAATTTAAATAAGAATTTATTTTGAAACAGGAAAAACCATGTTTGTTAATGTTGCACATTATTGCAACCATTATAGACATTGCTATGAAATTTATATTGCTGATCGAACTTGTGAATTCAGGAGCTACTAAGGTAAGTTTATAGAATTATTATTTTACAAGTTTTTAATATTAGAAACTTATATTAATAATAATTAATGTTATTTTTGATATCTTTTAGACTATACCGAGAATGTTACTAGCATTCTGGCTTCTTCTGCCTCTCCTAATTGTTTTGGTTGGTTTTAATAATATAAAAATAATGAAATAACTAATATTATAAACGATAAAAATTTTATATATTTTTTTAGGTTTATGAAATTTTCATAGTGGCTTCTCATTATCATTTTCTATCTACTAGAGGAAACATGAAAGATCAATATCCCTTAAAAAATACATTGCAAAACAGTAATGTCTGAATGATGGATGATACAATTTGTGTAATGGAATATATTTCATATTAACAATAATATCTTTTCAGCTTCATGCATTTACTGAATATTGTATTGTTTTTTTTTACAATTAAATTTCACTATAATTTATGTATATAAATGCAATGTTTGTCTGTCTGTTTGATTCGCATAAGCTCTCATACTGTTTGACTTATTGGAACCAAACTTTGTAGGATGATTTTTCCTTAACCTTGCGAATAACACAGGATACCCAAAATCAAAATCGTCCTAAGAGATGGTATATATTGGGTTATTCTTTCTATCTATTTTTGTCCATTTACGTTCCCATACAGTTTGATCTATCAACATCAAACTTTGCAGGTCACTCCCCGCGGATAACAAAAAGTAATCTGGTCAAAATCAGAGATGGGGCATTTAGGGATCGCAATTTAAATATGAATTTAAATCCTTCAGTCTGTTATTCTGACTATTGTCGACATATGAATTGAATCAGGGTGAATTGAAAAATATGAATTAGGGTGACGTCATGGTTTCATAAACATGATGTTATCACTACGTGACAAATGCCATCAATATGCCTCAGCAATGACGTCATAACAATTCCGACATATAAAGTAGAACGAAAAATAGAAAACATGTTTAAACAAGAATTTTAATACTACAAAACAATACACTATAATTATAAATTATAAGTAGAAAGTATTTATAAAATTAGACTGTTATGAAAGTGAGGGGGTTTATGAATAACCCCAGGTACTGCCAATAGCGGCAGCACCTTCGAACAAGCGAAGTGTCCCATCTGTCTCAACTAATGTGTGTCCGATGCAACCCAGAATCTTAAAATTCGCCGCCAGCGGTTTAATATAATAGATGATCTTTATTAGAGATGATAAAGAATAGAATAGAGAGAATTTATGATAATACAGCATTTGGTGTCAGAGATTCCAATTAACTTTTTGAGTTGCTGAAGCGATACGATTTTCACGTTTAATTATCGGTCAGAGCAAAGTCGTAGTTATGCGAAAACTCCCTTATATCGCGACGTATTCAAATTGGATTGCAGCTAAATTAAAAATTTTCTCTCTTCCAAAATGACCGAATTCAAAATGTTATTAGCATTAAAAATCGAACATGTTTAAAAATGCGGAAGGCTAATAAATTAATGCCATTAGACATACAAACAATACAAATTTATGCCACAAATTTTAACGAAATTTACAAATAGTAATGGAAGTTAATTTATGTAAAAATCATTGAAATATACTTTAATCAGGGCCGGCTCAACATACGATCGAGCAGAGCATCCACTCATGGCGCTGGCGCATTTTGTGTTTTGTTATTATAATTATTGAAGACATGATTATTTTTTACACATAATATAAAAGATGAGAAGACTGGGCTTACCGTTTCACCATCAAAACTGACGACTTGAAGAGGCGCAACAAAAATTTTCGCTCGGAGCGCTAAAAGCTCTAGAGCCTGTACTGCTTTAATGTTCAATCATGCAACAATTTCTAAATTTGGCACAAATTTCATTGTGCATTCTCTTAATTAAACGCAGTTCAGAAAAACTGCCTTTTTCCCCCGAATACATTTTTCATTTTGGAATGATTAAAGATGCAGAATTAAAATATAAATCATCTTTTATGATATAGCCTATGTATATTGAATATCATAAAAAATCTATTAATCCTTTGACTGCTATGGGAGCGAATTATGGACGCATTTATTTACTTATAACCATAGTTATTTAGAAAACTGAAACGTCACCATTTTTAAATCAATGAATCTACAAGGTTAATTAAAGTCAATCCAAATTTTCCATTAAAATTATGGCCATTTTGCTAAATTTTATAAATTTTCATCAAAAATCGTTATTGATAAAACATTGGAGGTTTTGAACACGCGCCATTTTTAAATGTTTCCATTTAAAGGATTGACATGTAATCGAGAACATCTTTAGCGAACATTTTGCTAAATTTCATAAAATCCGATGAATAGTTCAAGATATAATAAGAGAATATCTCACAAGTTTGAATATTCGCTATTTTTAAATGACTGAAGCTTGAAGATTTGTATTAATGCGGAATCGTGATTATCTTTAATGGTAAAACATCAGTGCCCAAGTTTCGTAAAAATCCACTCAACTAGTTCAAAAGTTATTAATTAGTGAGGGACACAGACATGATGATGATCTTTCAGGCCTCACTTTCTTTCGCTATCCAGCTATTAATGATAAATACAGTATTTTATTGTATAATAAATAATTTATTAAAATCCTATATATGTTATATAAATGACACATAATATACTGTCATAATTATTATAAAAATGCTGTGCAATAACCATAGTAACCATGACAATAACCGAAGGAGTTTGCATATAGACTGAAGTGACTGCTCCATCGCAGTAACCATACAGCATGGAGGTTATAGCCACACAGTATCTGGTAAAACACACTATAATGGACCACAAACAACAAGATTTTTTAATAGAACTTTATTTTATAAAAGTAAATTTTATAGTTTAGAATAACAGAGCAAAGTTAGAGAAAATGCGAAAATGATAAAAATTGTATTAACGATTTTTCTGATGTGTAATCAATAGTTTTGGGTGATATCCTCAAATTATCAAAAATAAAAATTATACCAAGTCTCTGATCTCTTCTCTTATGCAGTCATGTTACAGTGAATTCTTGATTTTACAAATTCGTACTGATCCCCAAAAAAGTTCATAAATGAGAATAGCATTAGTTCTATGGGATACTTTTTCGGGATCAATTCAATAGTTCGTAAAAACCTGTAGTTAGTAAATTGGAGGTTCGTAAAAACGCGAATCCGCTGAATTATGAAGCCTTAACGGTTAAAATTTTCTATCATTTTTTCCCGCAGTTCTTAGCGGATACCAATTTCGAAGAAAATTATATGGTATAAAATTGATAAAAGATTATCTTCCGAATTCTTTTTCATAAGGCTGCATGTAAACGCTTCGGCTTTCCACTCTGGAGGACTGGATTCGAATCTCAGGTCCCATTCTTGGAAATGTTTATCATAGGGTCCGAACCTGGCACGTCGATCCCGTTCTTTGCCATCCTGCTGATCCTTCCGGAGGGGTGGGCAACCTGTGGAAGTGCTTGTTTCGCTACGTCACTTACAGTTAGTATTCTTACAGAATGGAAAATGGCGTCATTTGTCGTCTAAGATAAAAGTTGGTAGAATCTGCGTGTTGATTCATAATGAATAAATATTTTAACTGATATTTCTAACTATATGTTGCTAAATTGTATTCTTCTTTTAATTAAAAATTTATTAATTTTCCAATACTATTGAAAACACTAGGGTTATCTTATTTCGAACTAAATACAATATTTACGAAAATTGTACATAATACAATTTTTTGTTTTGAAAAATACACATTTTGTTATATTTGATTGTAGTAACAATTTTTTACTGGCAATCAATCTTATGAACACTGCAAGATTAATTTCTATCACTAGCTGTTATATGTAGTTATTAGTGTTGAATATCGAACATCGATGTTTGATGTTTTTTTCTGATTATGTCATACGCGCACAGGCGTTTCAGATTTATAGATAAATTGTATAAGAAATTTTTAAAAATTTTCTCTGCTGTTCAATGCGCCACTTCTAATCATAAAATGCGCCATAAGTTGCCACCCTTGTCATAGAGTAACACATCAAATCAGTTTCTCATATAATTAAAAGTTCACGATGCTATTATAGAAATTGTTTTAATACTAGCTCTTTGAAATAGAATGGTTTGAACAAAATAGAATTCAGATATTTTATTTAACTAACTGATTATAAATCATTTGTAAAAAATTACTGTAGGTTAGGTTAGGTTAATTAGGTTACGCCGCCATATCCTCATGGGATATACTGTATCTGGTTACTGTAGGTTAGGTTAGGCTAATTAGGTTACGCCGCCATATCCTCATGGGATTTACTATATCTGGCGGCGGCCACTTGTAGAGCCCATCACAGGCTGGCCAACACCCGTGACGCAGCCATCCGGCCGACAATTGACATTTGGATTAAGTAATATATAATATTTTTATAAATGGAATTTTTTTTTATAATTGGTGATGATTTTATTTAATTTTATAGTTTTGCATTAAGAAAATCGAACAATCCATCTGCCAATATTGATTTAGGGCTTATATTTGTCACGAGAGAGACTTTATTATCGTCATTTAATTAATACTTGAAACGCTTTTGGTTTCTTTTTTTTTATTTCAAAGTTTTTATACCTTTGTAGCTCAGTAAGTATGCCTCCGAAAAAATTACTGTAAACATTTCTGATGTGAATGTGTATAGAAAAGTTTAGAAGAATGCCCTGCAATCTTATTATCATGTATAACTACTTAATTCATTTATATGAGAGTTTGTTGGTGAGTGGCCGCATTTCAAATTAATGCCTTACAGAAAAAAACTTTACATAAGATAAATTATATGAAGTGTTGAATATGTTAACTATTTTGATATACCTTAATTTAGATTCAAAATGATAAAACTATAAATGATAGTAGCTTTTGTAATTTTGAAGTGGAAGTTTTCTATTGGAAAAAAAAAATCTGTTTTTATAAATTGTATTGAAATTCAATAAAAAAACAAGTGATTTTTAAATACTTCGTGAAAAACGATTGTAATTTTTTCTGAATATCTTTTATATATTTTTGTGATAATAAATGCGATGCTAGCCACAATAAAGAGCATATCGGGCTGCGAATTTGAAATCGCTGACTTACAGGGTGATTGTAAATTCTTTCAACAAAAAATGGAGTGATAGTATATATATACAGACAAATAATATTTGCAATGGAACCTGAGGCCGCATTCCACTTAATGCCATGATAGAGTGAAGTTCGAAAAACGACAGTGGTGGACCTATTGTTTGGCTCCACGCTCCCCGGACTTAATCTGATGGGGCACATGAAAATATTGCTGTACGAGACACTGTGGACTCCGTAGATTTCATCGCAAGAATCGTTGTTGATGTGGACAAGATCAACATCACATCGGGAATATATTGAGAGGATGTAAAAATCATTCATTCGCAGATGTATGTTGTGCAATGACGCCCTCGAACATTACTTTGAGTCTTTCTCTGATGCGAATGGAATTGCACAATTCATAAATTAGTTAAGGTTTTTAACACTGTTGACAGATCAACTTGGATATATAACTTTACTGTTTCTGGCATTGAGTTAATGCAATCCTAGGTTCCATTGCAAATATTGCTTGTCTGAATGTATAATATCACCTCCTCTTTTACATTGAGTTTACAATCATCCTGTATATGCATGGATGATTGCTTTAATTTGAAAGCCAAATATATGTTTAAATGTATCATGTCATAAATTTCTTATATTACAGAAACAGGATCAATAATTAAATGGATAAATATATTTTAAGATATTTTCAAAAACATACCGGAATTTCTGATCTGCAAAGACGTCTTAACCTTATTTCATTAACAATGCCATGGAAATATACATCTATATTTACAGTCGGTTGAGTACTACTAATGAAACCATACTTCTCAATCCAAATACTATCTATATTTATAGTCGGTTGAGTACTACTAATGAAACCATACTTCTCAATCCAAATACTTCTCCACTTGTTTTGAATTATTGTAGCAGCCGTCTGTTAAAAAAAATCACTGTTCAGTATGTTTATGCAGTAAATAATAACTGATGAAAAGAAAATTAACTTTAAAAAAATGCAATTATATAAAATTGACAAATATTAATAAAATTTTACAATTTTTTTTGTTTTAAATATTTTATATATAAACTTTAAAAAATTAGTTTTTCAAGAAATTTCATTAAGTTTTGCTACGCTTACAAATATAGCAAAATTATACCAATAATATTTTCTTGAAAATTTCTATATCCATATAAGAATGATCAATACACTTTATATTTGATCAAGAATATCTGTGATCAATTTATACCAGAGAATGGCTGTCAGCTTTGAAGCAGAAAACAAATAAGTTTGTATTGTCTGTCCACGAAAGCTGCGCCTAGCTAAAGTGGATGAGTCCAAACGCGAAAGGGAGAGTCGCAATCGGTATAATGACGGGTGAGAATTATTGAATTAATATTATATTAAGTTCTGTTAAATATACTATTTCCAACGTCGAAACTAATCATTTAGCATTCGACATTACAATAAACTTCCATTCAACTTCAGTTATCTCGCGTTTGAAAACATCCACGTATCCTACGGGCAAAAATGGCAATTGCCTGGGGCCTCCATCAACAGGAGGCCCCAAGTCCACAAATCAATATTCTATAAAGTTATTTTTGTAATAAAAAAATCAGATATTAAATTTCTATCTTTTATCTAGGGATCCTAGATTGCAGATGTGTGGCAGGCGTATGACAACATATGAAATATAAACACCCTAGCGCAGGGCAGACGCATTGCCGTGTACAGATCAACTCTATGCAATGATCATATCTCATAATATATTTTCTACGGGACCTTAGAGTGTCATTCCTCCTCCTTTTCTGCTGACGAGGGCTGAACATGGGCTGAATGACTTCAAGTGCTGCAAGGATTGTAATACATACCTTGGTGGGAGGAGGTCGTGTCTTGACGGTGGCCGCCATGTTGTGATAGGTGTCGGCAGAAATAACGACATTTGCATTTGTAATGTTTTAACATTTATCTTTATTTTCTTAAATTAATACAATTCATAATGTTTATTTTATTTAATTAATATAGTATGCTTTAATATTTATCTATTGTAAACCTATTTTGAATATTTTGAATACTCCAACGTACTCGAATGTAAATGAAAGCACTGTATAAGTACCGAAGTTTTGTTGGCAAAGACCGCTTTTTTTCTTGTTATGTCTGGTCGATGGTGACCTGTCTTGAGTCAGTTTCTCTACAAATTTGTAAGGTGTGGCTTTTAAGAGAAAATAAAAAGTTATTTTTTTGAACATGGAGTTCTTGTCATCATTTCTGAAAGACTGGGAGGCTAATATCCACATCAAAGTTTCGTTTGATCGATGAATACTTGAAAGGTTTGGGAGTAGGAGTTCAGAACCTGCGAGGAGAAATTCCTCACAGTGCCTTCAGCTGCGAAATAAGCGCGATAGTAAATGATATCTACTAATCAACAATCACCAGAGCAAATGTTTAATTGAATTTTATTGTTTTTATTTCAAAACTTCAGCTGCGAAATAAGCGCGATAGTAAATGATATCTACTACTAATCAACAATCACCAGAGCAAATGTTTAATTGAATTTTATTGTTTTTATTTCAAAATAGAAACCATCCGCGTGAAACAGCCCATTATAGATGTCAATCTTAAAATCCTATATCATATTACACATGGTCAAGAGACCCGGTCGGGTCTCTCGCTAATTTCAGCGAGAGAAACGACAGCGTGTCTCTAATAAAAGCTCAGGAAAAATGGCATTTATTTTTTATTGTTATGACTATTAAAAATGCTTTTTATCAATATTTGAAATTGTGCATTACTATAAATTATTAATTTTCATCAGTATTATTTATTTGTAAATTATGTAAATAAACAAAATTTTTAATTTTTAGTACTAAATGTAATATGCAAGATAGTATCTACTATCTGTTAAATAGTAAACTGTGTAACCTGTCATATAAAAATCTAAGAACTTTATTTTGTAATAAACACAAATCTGAAAACTATTTCTGAAAATTAGAAGTCACATTGAGTGCAATGACAAAAATGACTTTATTAAAAATAAGTAAAATCTGCATAAGCCAATATTAAATAGGATCAACAATATAATTGATAAATCTGAAAATAGCTGGAAATAATAACAATATCAAGGATTATTAATATCCATATTGTTTGGGAGGAGCATTTTCAATAATAATCCTCCTAATGTGCTTGTCTTTCTAACATATCTCTCCCTTTATCAATTTGTGTTATAAATTCTTATTAATAAAGATTCTATTTACATTGATTTATACAGATTCATATGGTGTTTATGAAACTTAATGTTATATATAAAATAATGCTCTGTTTTCAGTAATTTGCCTTTTGAGAAATTTTGTTTGGCACTTATTGTGAATTAAGTTTCTATAATCTAAATCATATAATATGATATAGGATCTCCAGTTTTATGTTCAGTGGATAACAAAAACTAATCATTCATATGTATTTGGGACCAATAATAATGTGATATTTTAAATTTATCTTGAAATTTATTAGAAAGTGCAATAAAAATAATATGATATTTTATATTAATTGGATTTCTTATCAGAAATATTTAAATTGTTTTTAAATTGAAAACACTTGCTGTTTTGGATTAAAAATGTTTAAAATTAAATATTATATATATCAATGATATTTGTTTTTCTTCATTTATATAAGCAAACACAGCTGTAATGATATTAGTATTTTCAAATATTTTTCCATAAAACTGTTTCTGCATCAGAAATTACTACTATAAATTGTTGCAAACATATTAAAATACCAAAACTTTCTGTGGAGATTGTTAATTGCATTTATCATAATACTACATAAAACATCTGCATTATTGAATTTCTTCTTGCATGCACACAAAAAACAAAGCTCTAAACAGGATAAAATACTTTATTAACAGAAACGTTTTCGACTTTATCAGTAGATCAGCTTCAGCTGCAATAAATATACAGAACTGAGAGAAGAAACCCCCTACAAAAATAAACTATTAATAGATGACGTCATATAAACACTTATACATTATTACTACATATTTCACTGCTACAAAACAACAATAATAATAATAATAAATACTAATAATAAAGTTAATGTTACAACATAATAAAATAAAAATCAGAAATGAAATTAATAAAAATACAACAGTAAAACATGCGAACAGAGAATGCATGACGTCATCAATTTTTAGCAGCACTAACAACAAATGGTGGGTACCTCTATGGGTATGCAGTTAGAATATACCCACCATCTGACCCAGCATGAAGTAAAAGGCTCCTAAAGGGGTCACCTCACGTTGGTGGTTCCAAGGTCTGTCACTGGGGGCTCGCTTTGGCTCCTATTCGAAATCGGGACTGTCTCAGCAGTGTCCACATCCGTCACTGGGAGCCTGCGGTGGGACCCCATATGGACTCAGACCGCCCAGCGGGTTCACTTGCCTCATTTTCTACTTTTTCGCATTCTTTTTACACTCGTGCGCCTTTCGTATTCGGGGGACAAGTTAACACATAATCCCCCATAGGGATTGGGTAAAAAAAAAAACACAAATGATAACAATAGCAGCATATTTCCAACTATAACCCACACCATCTCCAAATCAAAGAGAGGCAATGTGGATCATTAAAATTTAAAATTAGCTCATATTTGTTTATTTATTTGAAGCATCTCTGCCATCCTTATGTTGGTATTTTCAATTCTGCTCATAATAATCTTGGCATTGTTTCACTCTATATCAGGGATGGGCAAACTTTTGGGAGAAAGGACCATATTGCATGAATGAAATATAGCCTAAGGCTGCACTTTCCCAGCGATCTAAAAAAAAGACCCCCTCCACGGGTGTGGATGTAGCCCGTGGTTTGAAGAGATCCTACCCTTTAGTAATCTATCTGATTGGAAACGGGCGTAAAACAAAATAGCAAAAGAAAAAACTCCCAAAATCCCGCCTTCACATAATAACTGTCTGAAGTGACAAAATTCTCTTAGAAAATTATATAGCCCAAATAGAAAGATCTTAAGGGGTGCATTTGTTGACTAAGATATTATAAAAGGGTGGCATGTTAAAATTAAGCCAATTTTCTTAGTAGATCAGCTTTCATTGGCCTATGAATCATGGGTTTGAATAATGTCAGCAGTCCAAAAAAAGTGAAACGCCATTTTCAGAGAAGCTCAGCAGGGTTGATATTCTTTTAAATTATATATTAAAATTATAATTTAATCATGTTAAATTTGAAACAATAATTAAAAACATAACTGTTTAGGAAATTGCACAAATATTAAATATAAACACACATGAAATTACGAAAGATATTGAGTTGATTGAATGACAAAACGATTTTATTTGATTTTGAATGTATTTTGCAACCGAGTCTCATTCTGTTCAGATTTTAAGTTGACATGATTGCTAAGCATTCGACCAATTGAATTGAACAATCTACATTTTCTCATATTATTTAGAAAAACTTATGTATATATGAGATTTTTATTCCTGCCTTAGTGCTATTTTGCTATTTTAAAAAACTTGTGTGTACAGGGTGCGTCAGCTAAATCCAGACAAATTTCAAATTGAATTTCCCGCCATATTTGCTGACGTTTTAGTAAGCCAGACAGACGACACATTTGAGGATAAGTACAAAATGGCTGATCAGTTAAGATCGAGTGCAGAATATAATCGGAGAGCAGTGATAATCGAAGGTCTTCGCACTGGACGTTCACCTTCTGAAATAATTTGGTTCTTTAACTATCCAAGATCGACAGTTTATGATGATGCTGCTAGATATGCAGCTTCAGAGAAGTCTGAAGGAGGTTCTGCCAACCCGGCAAGGAAGAGCCATTCCATGGAGAGATCGTTAAGGACACCAGAAGTTGTCTAAAGGGCTCAAGAGCTCGTCTCAGAGGACCCAGGGCAATCTCTCAGGCAGTTGGCAAAAACATTGGGTGTGAGTGAGGCCACAATGCATTGAATTGCGGAAGAGGACCTACGGTACTAGTCTTATGTCATAAAAGTACGACAGATGCTGTCTGATGCCGCTAAAACAAAGAGAGTTGCTCGCTGCAACTTGCTTCTGTGTTCAATGAAGAATGAAGTTGCAGGACGTATCAAATTTTTTTCTGATGAGAAAATTTTTACTGTTGATATCAAAGTAAACCGGAGAAATGACCGTTGGCTTGCCTATCACCTTGAAGATGTCCCTATAATAGCTAGGACGAAGTTTCTGGCCAGTGTTCACATCCTAGCTGATGTTTTCAGTGTAGATGACGTCATGCCGCCGCATGTCTTTGGAAAGGGGGAAACCATAACAAAAGAGGTTTACTTAATGTTCTTACAACAATAGTGAAACCTTGGATGGAAATTGTGGCTTCCGGGAGACCCTACATCTTCCAGCAGGACAGCGCACCTGTGCACACCAGTCATTTAGTGCAAAACTGGTTGTCAGACAATGAGATCGGAAGAGCGCACACCAGTCATTTAGTGCAAAACTGGTTGTCAGACAATGTGGATATGTTTTGGTCTAAAGAACTCTGCCTCCTAACAGTCCAGATTTGAATCCTTTGGACTAGATCGGAAGAGCGATCCAGATTTGAATCTTTTGGACTATTACGTATGGAGCGTTGTTGAAAAGGTCTCTAATAGGTCGAGACATCCTAATGTGGCATCTCTCCAGGCTGCTATATTGAGGCAGTGTTTTCAAACTTGGACAATCAGGGTTGTGTAGGGCATGTCATCGTTTCCGGTCAAGGATCGAGGCAGTAATTGCAGTAATTGAGGTAGAAGGGAATTACATCGAGTAATTTTAATCTAAAGATATCCCAAATTAAATGCACAGTATATACGGTACATTATGCAAATCAGTCTTGATTTTAAATTTGTTTTATTTTGTTCTATAATATTTTTATATTAATAATAATTTATTAATATTTGTTTTAAATTGTTCCAATAATATAAGAAAGTATAAAATTTAATCTTTGACCTATAATTGTTTGACAATAAAACGTTTAGATCTTTTATAGCAGGAATTATAGAGATACATTAATAATAAGAATAGTCTGTATTATAGCAGATCATAATAACATAAAAGGAAAAATTATTGCAAATAGTAAATTTGATACTATTTTGATCTGAAAACAATCTTCCATATTGGTTAAATCAGAACTATCCATTTTCTTGTCTTATGGGGATGCATTATTTCTGAAATAATTAGCTGAGATATAGTAAGTATATCAAGCTTACTATGTCTGAGATATTTCAAATGGTTCCATTTTAAAATTAAAATGAGGAATTGACAATTGTACAAATGTGCAAATAATATAAAATTGAGAACACAAATAAACTTGCATTAGAGCACATGCAGTTTGTAGTTTATCAATTCAATGATCCTGAGTTAACAATAAATTTATAGAAATTAGAATATCCATAAGAAAATTTAATCAAACTGATTTAAATATTAAAATTGATAATATATCTATTATATATGTTTAATAAATGAGACAAAATATATACTAATAAAAATATTATGAAAATGCAGTCATAACTGAAAAACTAAGATATCATTTTTATTTTTTCTACATTTAGATTTTATAATCTAAATATAGAAAAAAAGATAGAATGTTATAATTTATAAATTTTAAATTTTTATATCTATTAGAACTCAGAAGCTCATGCTGTGATATCATATTTCAATTTGGCATTTTATATTTAAGATATTTTAATTATATATTTATAATTAAAAAAACACCAACAATATTTTATTAATTAATATTAATTATTATATTTATAATAATTAATCACATATTTTTTACATTGACATTTTCATCAATGGCATGTGACTTCTTTAGAATCCAGCAATTCTTGAACCTCAAGTGTGCTGAATTTCAGAGAGTTTCTATATTATATACTATTTATTATTACTATATTGCTTTACAAATACAGTTTACTCTTACAAAAGCTGTCTCCCTATGTCATTTCTGTACTAAAATTTCCTTTGAACTCCAGAACTAAGTGTTATATATACATATAGTCAAATTGTTAGGTCATTCTAATGTTTTCTCATGCCAGAATATGATATGTCTAAATTACTACAGACATTAGGATTTGCTGTGGCCAATATAAAAATCAGCTAATATTTTGAAACCAGAAAAACTGTTAAATCCCATGAAATTTATATTTTAATGGTACATAAAACAAGTAAATGATACTCTGCCTAATACTTATATAAGAAAAAACCACTTGCTTATAATATACCACTTAAACTACTAGTTCAGGAGAATTTTATTCCTGCCTTAGTGCTATTTTGTGTGTTTACTTTTGATTATTTAGGCAGAGTACCACTTAAACTACTAGTTCAGAGTCAATACAGCACTATCAGCAAGTATTAAACCGTTTTATTACTGCAGTAATATGCAGTATTACTGCAGTAATAAAACGCTTTAATACTTGCTGATAGTGCTGTATTGACTCTGAACTAAAGACCAGGCGGTGGATGTTAAAAGTTAAAGTTTATATGTAAATTTGATTTTGAATGCATATTTTCAAACATTGTTGTAGCACTAAGAATTTTGTTAACACTACCTATAACTGTAGCTCCAGCTTTAGAACAAATTATATTCAATTTTTCGGTTTTTTAACTATTGTAATGTTCAACTAAAAGCACTGTAAGTAGCTGAGAAGTTAGAAATCAATAATAAACTTCTTTTTTAAAAAACTTTAATAGTACAAACGCTTTCGGCTTAACGCCATCATTAGGTACTACATTCTAAACTTAAACAATTCGAATGCGTAATTCAAATAAATGGAAGGAAATTGTAATAATGTTGCTATGGTAACCACAATATTTTTAAAATTTGTTAATTTAAAAATATTGTGGTTACCATATTATGTTGTATTAAACATGAATTCTATTTTTCCTTTTTCTAAGTTTGTTTAATTGTATTAAAAATTATTACACAATATTAAATATTTTTTATGTATAAGAACTTCATTTATACACAATATGGTACATTGTTTTATAGTACTAAATTGTTAGTAGTAAGTATTTATAAAATTAGACTGTTATGAAAATGAGGGGTACCAATTTTTTTTATGAAAAAAGGGGGGTGCAGACAAAAAGTTTGGAAACCACTGGTATATAACATATACACTGACGGAAAAAAAAATCCCAACACCAAGAAAGACTTGTGTTAGATTATATTATTTTGCATAATTTTTGTGTTTATGAATAAGTAACATGTTTTTTTGGTATGGTTTTGCATTAGCACTATATAAACGAAAATAGTACCGATCGAAAGATGACGATGAATAGGGAAATCTTTCCAAAAAGACCGCACTACTATCTGGTGCAGACGTCGAGAAAATGAACTCCTGCAACCGGCCCTAAACAGTTTATTAAATACAATCAGCTGAAAGTGATGCAAGTATCTGCAAAAGTCATCATTATGTTTTGTGAGTTTCATGAAAATAATATGATTATTTATAAACTTCCCTTTGAAAATCTATATTTTTAAAAATCTTTAACTGATAAAAATTAAATGGTTACTTGTGATTTGGCAGCAAATCAACATTAATTTTAATCAAAAATTGAAAGCATATTACATTAATAAAGTAACTAAATACATGTAGCCTCTTAGTATTGCTTAATACTTCCCTAATGGAAATGAGATATATCAAAATAATTCTCTCAGAATATTTATTATTTTATAAATATTTGACATCTAAATTTTCTATAATATATATTTTGAATAATCAATAAGAAATAGAAAGTGAAATATAAAACTTCAATAAAAATCTAGAAAACTATTTACCTGTTACGACAAACAATAATAATAGCACAAATGATGATACATCCAACACCAATAGATATTCCTAATACAATTCCAAGTAATGGATCCTGAGGTTCAACACTATATACTAAAAATTAATTATAAAAAATATATTATACATT
>AYEL01077795.1:0-10936 GCA_000484575.1 Olivierus martensii
GTATAGTATACAATTCTTTATTTAAATATAAGAATATTATATTGTATACTTTGACAGAATACTATATAAGATTATACATTTTTGATACCAAACTTATAAAATCATTACTCCTAAATTATAATCATCTTTTTATAAAAGAAATTTATTAATTTTATTCATTTTAAAATATTATTTATTTATTTTGTAATTTATAGAGAATTTAAATAAGTTGACCTGAATTCTTATAAATATGATTTTATTTATTGAAATAAGTTTCAACATAACTTGAAAGAAAACATAAACATTTTTTTCAACAAGTACAGAAATTTTAGTTATTCAAAAATTAACATATAAATATTCTAATTTAGTTTTTAATTTTAACTCTTTCATTTTGCATAATTAACATATGTAGTTTAATCTGGAACAGTCTAAAGATCAATGAAAAATTTTAGTTAAATTTGATATATGTGCTTTTTGGATAAAAACTGTCTAGAATTTATAAGGTGAAATAACATCTAATTTATTTAAATTTTTTATTGAATTATTTTTATTTAAAAATCTATTTAACAGTAAAAATATGTTATATTATACAATATATATATATAATCAACCGGGCTATTTTTCAATAGGTATTTTACAATATAACATATACATATATATTGTAAATACATTACAATAAATAATTCATTAACACAATCTTTTAAATTGATTTGCACTTGTTCTTTCAATGTGATTAAACTGTCAGTGAATCTTCTGTCTGTGCAAAAGAATCAAAGTTGATCTTTTCACTGTATCTTGCCAAAACAAACAAGGAAACTACACCAATGAGAATTCCTATATTTTGAAGTAAAAATACTTTTAGTGTCTTACTAACTCCTTTAGGTTGTGTTTCTCTTATAGCATCATTTAATTCTCCCATCTGAAAAACATTCAATTTAATTTTTTAATTTAAATAATAGAAATAATAGTTAGCTCATTTATCACTAGAACAATCAAATATTTTACCATGTCCACCAGTGATATATAAAGAAACATCCCACCAGCAAAAGCAAATATGTAATAACTTCCTTCTGCTAAATCTCCTAACAGAACACCAAATACAAAACCTATGTAACAGGTACATGCTGACATGAAGTTATAAGTCAGAGCTTGTTTCATAGACATTCCTGCATTAATTAATACTGCAAAATCACCTAGAACAGAAATTAAAAATCTGTTATTAGACATAAATATGCCTACACTAAGTCAAAAACACATACAATACTAGGCAGAAGCTTTAATATGATGTAATAAACGTCTTCAAATATCTACAATTGATTTATATCAATTCTGTAGCAGTGCTGGATTGTTATTATTGTATTAACACAATATTGTTATATTTTTAAGTCATATTAAAACTTTTCCTGCCTACTGTAGTGCATTTTTTCACTGATATGAAGTTTTACATTCCATGAATAAGAAAAAAATTAAGATATAACTTGCCTAATTCGTGAGGAAATTCTTCGCATACGACAGCTACAGATATACTTATACCAGAAAGAATACTTTCGGAAAAGGCGGCTCCTATAGATAAACCATCTATGAAGTTATGAAATCCGTCTCCAAAAATGATCATCCAGGCTACTGTAGCTATCGTGTTGGCTCCATCTTTTCCAAATGGCAAGTTATGTTCGTGATTATGATATGTTAATGCTACCTAAGAATATATTTTTAGTGATTAAAGTTCCACTTTATATTGCAATGTAAAGTTTAACATACTTCACTATCCTCGTTGAAAGTAAGATTGCTGGCATCTATACTAGTTTCTTCAGATTCTCTATCTTTCATTGCTGTGTTCACAAAATTGATGACAGATCCGTTATCTTTCTCCGGATTATCTACATTAAACGTCGTGTGGGAAAGAAGGCATTTGCCATTTGTTTCTTGTCGTTTTCTCTTTTTCTGTAAAATATTTTCGGTATAATAATTCCGTTTAATTCTTTAATTTTGTATAAATTCTCAAATTTAGCATCTTACTTTTCTGGCATCCATGATTATTTTCATCAAATGCTCACTGAGGAAAAATACATATATTCCTCCAAATATAATAGCAGCTTTCCATAAGTAATCATGTTCAGCATCTTGTCCAAGTAGATTAAAAGCCTATAATATTAAGGAATTATAAGGGAAAAAATTAATTGATTTAAAATATTTAAAAATTGCCATACTTGAGGTATGAGATGGAAAACAGCGCTACTCGCTAAACTTCCAACTGCTAGTCCTTCGAACAGCATGAGTAAGTTTTTGTATAAATCTTTATTTAATACAGGCAAAATAAGCACACCAACTAATGAACAAGCGCTGATAACTGTGATGCAAAGAATTCCTAATCCCCATACTAGAAATAAGCAATATAAATTATAAAATTGCAGAGAAAATTAGGTATAGTGCAATATTATTACTTACCTGCAATTGTAGAAGGTTTAGCTTTATGTTTGTTTTCTAACTGCTGATGATGACAACTAAAACCATCGTACATTTGAGATAGGAGTATCGGACAAAGGCGATTTACCGCATCGTTAATAGTTTCAGTTGTATTCGGAAGAAGATCAAAAAGCTCTTCCGGAGACAAGCACTGCTAAAAGAAATGTTTATATTGATATAGATTTTCTAGACACCTTAAGAAATATTAAAAGCAATATTACTTCAATTATATTTTATATAAAAACATCCGAAATTTGCAATATTTTTTTTTTCCGATAATTAAAAATCTCTCAATAAACATTTTAAGAAAATATTTAAAATAATTATAAATCATGAAAATTCGAATTTTGCAATATTTTTATTTATTTTATTTTCGATAATTAAAAATCTCGCAATAAACATTTTAAGAAAATATTTAAAATAATTATAAATCATGAAAATTCGAATTTTGCAATATTTTTATTTATTTTTTTTCCGATAATTAAAAATTTCGCAATAAAAATTTTAAATATTGCGAGATTTAAAATATTAAAAATATTTTAAATGATTACAAATCACGAAATATAATTCCAAATAGATTTTATATATATAATCTGTAAAAATATATTTAATTCTTACACAAATGTTTATATAAAATTTAGAACAGTAATAGTACCGTTATATAGATCAAATTACAAACTTTTTATCCAAAGTTATATTTGTAAAAATAAAATTATTAAACAATAATTTCAGAAAAAGTACTTACTTCAGAAGAACGTTGATGGCAAAGTGTTCCATTAGAAGATAAACAGGAGACGTTAGGTCCATTAATGACAGAATGTTTTAGATCGCTAACTAAAGTAGTGAAATCGTTAATCAGTCCATCTCTACTTTTAACAGAAGATGAAGATCGCAAAAGATTCTGCCAAGAACTTGCTTCCACATCTTCTAATTTATAAGTCACACTGACGTACACTGTCTGAAAGATAAACAATAATAACACGGCAATATCCATTGTTAAAGTTCACTCAACGAGTCATTGTTTCCCATTCTGTTCAGATTTTAAGTTGGCGCGATTGCTAAGCATTCGACCAATCGAACTGAACAATCGACATTCTCTCGTATTATTAACTGTAATGATTAGGCGTTTGAACAAGTTGAAATTACATAACCTTACTTCTCATGTCAACCGTTTTAACTTTGTTTTTCTGCCTGTAGGGGACTTGATGGCTTTTCTCAGAAATTTTTTTTTAATTTATTCGACATTGAAAACGCGTTCAGATTGGATAAAATCGAAAGTTTCCTTTAAAAGTAAATTAAAATTGGTAGCAATATCGCTAAATTGTCCTTTAAGTAATAGTAGTAGTAATATTAGTAATAATAATAATAACTTCTGGGTCAGTTATTAAAGTTATTTGTATTTTTAAATCAAGCCATTAGGCCCATTAATTTCACTTTTGAAATACGGAAACGTGATAAAAAAATATTTTTCTAGACGAATGGTGAATTTGATCGACGTGAAAATATCTTGCCCTAGTTTGTGCGTGTAAGTCATTAATTCGAACACCCATACCTGTCGTTTTGTTTTAAATGGTTTGGTATTTTAATATAGCATAAACGATTTTAATTAATTCTAATTTGATGATAGCTTTTAATTTGGATTTTTACTGGGTTTTTGCATACTTTATTGTCTGGTAAATACAGCATTAAATACACTCATAAATAAATAATAATACAGTATATAGAATAAGACATAGTTTAAATTCTTAAGCAAAATGCGTTTGGTTCATGTTCGGTAAATAAATAAAACTGCAGAAACTGAAAGGGATTGACTGCTCGATATGAGTTTTTCATTTCTTTGATTCTGAATATAGCATTCCATGTTCCTGTAGATTTCATTGCACCAATTCATTGCATTAAAATGGGACTTGATACAGCGAAATTTGGATAATCTGCATGATGCAGTAAAAACTTGCGTTTTATATAGAAAACAATTAATTTGTGAGCAATTATATTAAAAAATTAAATTTTTATTAGCCTATACTGTCTACATTTTAGAGACTAATTCAGCCATTATTCTACACTCAATCAAACAGTAACAGGAGTAAATCACATGTTCGCTATTACGGTAATGTGTGGTTTAGTGAGCGGTTCTCAATCTGTGGTACGCGTACCACTGATGATACACGAGACATGACTAGTGGTATGTATATAATCTTCATTTCCATTTGTATACAAGGCACAAATAGACTGGTGGTACTTATATTTTTGAATTTTGATTTTGGTGGTTCGTGTTTGTGAAAAGGTTGAGAACCCTGGTTTAGTAGACCTAGGTTAAAAATAGTGATTTATCATGTGATAAATCACTATTTTTACCTGACATCTGATCATCGTTTACGGATTGAAAATCATTTCCTGTATAAACGCAAGTCGCGCGTCACTTCGAAAATATTTTTAAGATCGAATTAGATCGTAAATTCGTAATTTCAAGTTTGTACTGTATGTGTATTTGCACATAAAACAGATCTTAAAAATAGATAATTAAAGAATATAAACAGCGTTTGGAAAATTTAATATTCTTTTAATATAAAAAAAACAAATCTGTTCGTAGAAACGTCTTTCGGCCTTCTAGCCAAGCGAACCAAATTTACGACTCTAATAGTATTTTAGTCAAAATATACTATTTCCTCATCTTAACGTACATTTATTTATTTTATTGTTACGGTCTGAGAAGTTTTACAACTTTGGACATTATCGAAGGCTAAACTCTCAATGTTATAATATTCATTATGCACTTCAAAAATATCGGGTCAGGGATATGTTCAAATCGATTTCTTAGAATAATCGATTGGAATCTTATTTAAAAAGGTACCTGTTTAAATATGCATTTATTCGCTCTATTAATTTTTGCGAATATTCTTTTTCTCTGAAAATCATAAATTTTATCTGCCCCACTTCCTCCGATATTATTAAATGTATTTTGCAATATATCTTAAATGTTTATAATTCATAATTAATGCAAAATATATTATTATTTAAATCGAATAACATTTAGGTTAGATTTCTTTTTTTTTTTTAATGGAAATGAGCCATATGTTAATGGATACTTAACTGTAGAAAAATGTATCGTATGTGAACGTATTAAGCATTACGGTATGTATATTCGTGAAGAAATTAAATACAGCATTACGAATCATGATTACTGAGCATAAAATACATTCTCTTTATGAGCATCATAAAGAATTTAAAAGCATCTCTTGAGATCTTCATCGTACCCATACTAATCGTAAAGAGAAAATATTGTTTGCACGATTAGTGGTTAAAAAAATACATTTCATTGACATAGATTAATACTCAGATGCATTTTTTTTATAAAATAAATGTGTTAATAATGGCCAACATATTGAGAACAAATTATGTGGTGTTTGCATTTATTATAATGGATTTTGAGTATAAAGTTTCTAATGGAAGTTGTGAAAATAAAAATTAACATTAACATAGTATTGCGTATAATAATGTTTTATGAGAGTAGAATTATTATATAAATAAATTATGCATAATAATTATTTAATCAAAATTATTCAGCCTTGTTAGTAAATCTATTAAAATTTTTATGTAATGTTTAAAATTATTTTCCTTTCATTTTAATTAATTGTAGAAATTGTTAGTAATTTCTTCCACATACATTTTTTTTAATGACATTCTATTAATTGCATTTTTTAATTGTTTCGTTTGGAATAATTAGCGCTACAGAAACTTAAATTATATGTTATACTATACTTAAATGCTCTTTAATTATAAGAATTGTTAAGTATAACCGATGGTATATTATTAATTACGCGTGCAAAGTTATTTAAAGTTTTTGTTTTTCCGATAATGAAGGAAAAATACATAATGCGGTTTTGGTTCAGTAACGTTAACCTTGATAAAAGTGAGTTTTGGCAATTATACAAATATAAATAAAAATTGGGGGGAAAAATATCAAAATACGCTGAAAACATGCAAAATTAGTTTCGACCTGTTTGAAAGGGAATTTTTCTGGACTGTTGAATTGAAGATTTAAATTAAATTAATTAATGTTAATGAAACGACTTATTTAGTAGATAGAAATTCGAGTTTCTTTTATTTAAAAAATTCTATTTTTCATATTTTTTTAAAATTTAAGGTCAATGTTTGCGAAGGATAGTAGAAAAACTAGTCTAAGTGTCAATTAGCATACGATATTTATGAATATCGTATTCTTGATTAACATTCATTGTAAGTACATTTTCGAAAAATAACATTATTATAATGTCGAAGTACAACAAAATGTCGGGTTCAGTTTACCAGATATTACATTTAAAATAAAAAAATCATCAAAACGTTTATATTGAATTTATATTTAGGGTAATTCAAAATAAATTGTTAAAATTAGGTTTTTAATCAGTAAAATTTTATCAATGTTTTTTGAATTAGTATAATGTGTAAAATGCTTTGCACCCCCAATAAAAAAAATTTAATATTTAATATACGATAAAGAACATATAAAGTATAGGGAAAATTTGTTTATTAAATAAATAAAAATTTGCTCTCTTTGAATTAGTATAATGTGTAAAATGCTTTGCTCCCCCAATAAAAAAAAAATTTAATATTTAATATATGATAAAGAACATATAAAGTATAGGGAAAATTTGTTTATTAAATAAATAAAAATTTGCTATAGGGAAAATTTGTTTATTAAATAAATAAAAATTTGCCCTCCGATACTTGATAAAATATACGAATCGGCGGATTTGTTAAATTCATCATAAGCAAATCGAACGGGACAGACATTGGTTTCTGTGAAAAGTTTTTCAATTTATAATATCTATCTGCATTATTTTCGCAGTTTTCATTTGCATGTGAAACAGTCAATGATAACTAATAGATTAACTAATTATTAAAACTAGAAAAATTTTCTAACCATATTTCTGTATCAGATACAATTTTTATGATTTTCTTTTCACTTATAGTGAAGAAATAATGCGTATTTTTTCATAATATATATATATATTCAAGATTGAATGCATGCATTCAATGTCGCATATATATATTATCTTTTTCAGTAATTTAAATAATTAAAATGTTTTTTTTTTTTTGTTCGAATTATTAGAATTTGAAGACTGGGTATTGAAGAATTTCTAAGTATTGTGTACATCTCTCTACTAAGAAATCTTTTCATTAAGAAATCTCAACCGGTAATTTTTCTATTTAAACTGGGCGTGTTTCACTAAAATTATTCAACTTTCCTGTTTGTGGAAATGTATATTTTCACTTTCGCTAAATTAAGCATCCTAATGTATAGAAAATAATTTATTTGTTAGTGAAAAATACCATTTTTGAAGAAAGAGAAAAAAAGGATAAACATAAATATTTATTTTATATACATGAATTCATAATTTAAAGAATTTTTCTTCTACCTTGGCGGATCTACAGAGCGGAACCGTTTAATAAATATTTTATTTATCAGGTTTTCAAATCTTGTTTATAAATGTTAATCAATATACAAATTTTAATTTTTCAATTATGCGTAATAGAAACCGCTATAAACCAATCGTATCAACCATTCGGTACTTTAAAAATTCCGATTTATTTCTCGTAAACTAAAATTATTTCAATTTCTCAAGAATGTTTAGGCGTTTGTTTTTTAAACCCTTAAAAATAAAAATAATAAATGAAAATATCATATTTGAAAAATAATAATAAATATTTATTTTCCAATAAATGCGAAAAACAAAAAAAAGAAAAAAAAAGGAATTATAGACTAATTTCTTTTTAAACATATGAAAATTTTATAAATTGCAAGAAAAATCAAGGAAATTTACAATCAATCGTTTTGTTCAAAGCCTGTTCTAGTTTTCTATAAGCAATAAATATCTATTTTATATTAAAAAAAAAATTATTAAAAACGCTTATATCGAATTAAAATTTAAACTAATTCAAAATACTGATTAAAATTAGTTTTTAATCAGTAAAATTTTATCAATGTTCTCTGAATTAATATCGTGTAAATACTTTGCTTCCTGAATAAGTGCTTGATTTAAATATTTTTTTATTATTTAACATTGGATAATGCACAGTTAACACAATATTATTATTTGAAAATGAAAACTAAATACCATATACTATACTACATTCAAAAATAAATTTTACAGTAAAGTTTAAATTAGACACAATCACCTGAAGTATGAGCTCATTATTGGTTGGGAATTTTTTTTTTTTTAATTTATTAAAAATTCCCATGTTTGCCTTATCTATTTCGATGAATTCTCAATATCAGAGGACTTTCCTTTATCTCGATTTAGAATAGTATAAGAATGTATTTAAAAAATAAGTATTTTATACCATGATATATTATTGTATAATGAGATTGTTAGCATCGTAACACTCACAAATGAGATCCAAACGAAATCGCTTTTACAGTTTTTTTGAGAGAATTTTCTCAATAGAAAACTAGTAAAATATAACAAAAGCAGCATATCAACAGAAAATTCTTTCAGGGGAATCCTGAACCTGTTCGTCGATCTCTGTCCGTCACCTATTTATTGATTTTATTACAAGTTATTAGATGGATGCAATAGAAAAAGAGAGATGCCCTTAAGGATTAAATCTAGGATGTATATAATTCTACAATAAGGAAATTAACTACTTTTTAGTTTTATACAATAAGATTCCGAAAATCTATCGAATTCAACGAAAGCGATTAAATTACATTAGTAAGTAATGTTTTACAGAATTTTTATTAATATGCCGAAAAAATTCACTTTTCATCAAAAATAAAAATATATGACTGACTTCATTTGAAAACAATATTGTTTAACGATTAAAATTAATTAAACATTTGTTTATATACAATCTATATATTTATGAAATACAGATTATGTGTGTATGTATGTATGTTACTTTTTTATTTAAAATCTAAAAAAATATTTAGGAATATGATATAGAATTTTGTTCAGGATAAGTATGGGAATGCCCCTACGTCGCTCTTTTTTCTATTTGGCCCTTTTTTAAGGTCCTAGGGGCCCAATTTTTATTTATTTTTATGACAATAAATATCAATAGATGGTGCTAAGTGTGGAAGTAAGGGGCAAGAGATAACTTACCTGCATTACTATTACTGGATTTTTATAGAATTATTTAGCCAATACAATTATTGATCATGATACAGGATACTGTTCAGTATCAATTTTGTTCAATCAGTATCTTTATATCATGCCTTTTTATTGGATGTTTTATTTTAAAGGAAATTTTATGTTGAATTTGCAGTTAATCCTGTTCTATATTCATGACATATATCTCAAATGAAATTTATTTATATTTTATCACATAAAGAAATTATATAACTATTAATCATGACATAAACTATTAGATTTATATGTTTATCCAATATTATGTAATAATAATAAGTAATATTTAAAATCACACAAAAAGCAGTAATATATACAAATTTTTTATTTATTGTAATTTTAAATGAAATTAATTCGCGTTGCATTATTTTCAAACGTATTTTCAGTCTCTCCCCCTTCGAAATTTTTCCTAGCTCTATGCTTGATTATTATAACATTTTTCTCCAAGCTGATCGGAGAAACAATTTGGATTGTTATAACAAACGTATTTCCACATGTTACATTAATCTTTATTTCTCTAATAATTACGCATAAATATTTTATATTTTATTTAATAACGAAACATTGTTAGTCATAATTTACAGAATTCTTCCCCCTTACATCATTTAACATCTCCAATCTACATTCTACTCCTAAAGTGTGACACAATTTATAGAATCTCTCTAGCTATAAACAACTAATACTTAAACTAGCACACAAAGAAATAATATACATAGCATATAGAAAATTTCCATTTTATTGTCAAATCTATTCTTGTCACATCATGGTCATGATATAATTATGTATTTCAACTGAGCATTATAATAATATACATTATATGTAAAAATTAAAATATTGTCCACACATTCGCATAAAAAAATCAGTGTCCAGCGTTTCCTGAATGGCCACGCCCGTTTTAACATGGACAAAATAATTAAATTCTTGGGTAAATTAAATAAAGTGCCATACACATGTTAAACAAGTGCTGTTTTCTGCACGTGTGCATGGCCTTTTGTGCTATGCCTGTAATCTCAAACTGAAATTGCAAGCGGGCCGAAGGCGCAGTTTGAAAAGAAACGAAGGCCGAATATTTTTAAACAAAAATACTGTGAAAGGAAAATATTTTACTGATGCAATAGTTACTGATAGCACAGCGTAGGTTGAGTACAGTATGCTTAAAAAATTTAGATTATTATTTTATTAACATTAAATTGTAATAATTTTCTGACTAATATATTGAAAATACCTGGATATCATCACAGAGAATGACCTCCATGACAGCAATATTAGTACTTTCAATTTCTCAAGTTACTCATATCTTGTAATAAATATATTTTTCAGGGTTGCTGAGTCGGATAGTAAATGATCCGACTCCGACTCTGACTCCA
>AYEL01077796.1:0-25046 GCA_000484575.1 Olivierus martensii
TAGGGGCCTTTTCATAAATTTAGATAATTGATATTATTCATAACTTACTATCATTCCTTAAATAGTTAGAAATGATATACGTATATAGCTATAGCTCTAGGTAAGTAGGGACTTAAGGAGTCGGGAGTCAGTTATTTTTTCCAACTCCGACTCCCGACTCCGGGCAGTTCAAAAATCCGACTCCGACTCTGGGCAGTTTAAAAATCCGACTCCGACTCCACCCAAAAACCTCCGACTCCCTGACTCCCGACTCCGACTCCGCAACGCTGATATTTTTCAAAAAAATTTTTCAAATAAGTTTTTTATTTGTTTGTGTAGAATTAGAATATGCAATAAAAAATGAAAATTCCCATTTAAAATTTTGAACCAATCTTTGGATCACCATCAATAATGCCATCTATGATGAATGATCCATCCCTCCTTTTTGTCATCTTATGCCAGTTTTGAAACTAAATAACTTTAGTCTAAAACATTTTTTTATATTTAATGCATATTTTTCAAGATATTTGTCCCTTCTGGAACATTTGGATGCACTGTATAATATAGTGAAACCTGTTAAAATGACCACCTTGGTACAGTGATCACCTGGCTAAAGAGACCAAATTTCAAAAGCTGGTTTGTTTTTCACAGGAAATAATGCTATTTTTTTTCTGTATAATCACCATTTATCTAATGTGTATATTGACCACTCACATAGTTAGTTTTAAGAAGTTTTAACCTGCTAAAGTGACTAAGAAGATTAATTTCATCAAAGAATTACTGAATTTTTCTTAGAATTTTTTCATTAGATAAAATTCTAAGGATTAGTATTCCATTAAAATTTTTCTGCTATGATAAAATAGTCTGGTATATTAAAAAGTAAATATTATAATACTACTGTATATGTATCTTTATACAGTATTTTAATTTAGGTTTAACTATGTTAAATTGTTAAATGCAGATATACAGGTTAGTATTAATTATAGTACAATATATGCTTGCTATAAGACTTCATTAGATGATGATATATGCTATATGTCATCATTATCGCTTTACTACAAGTTGATAATTTTAATATAAATTTGCAGTTTGGATTACTCTGTTCACAATTTATTCATGCAGTGAAAAAAAATGCCTCCTATTCAATCAAAACCTAAAAAGTTCAATTACAACAAAAATTGGAACTGATTAATTTCTTGGAACACAGTAACTGCTGCAAATTTGGACTGCACAAAGAGTAACTGCTGAGAAATTTGGAGTCAGCAAGACATGTCCATAGCATTAATAAGCGAAAAGCTTAGTACCTTGAGTACTATGAAGTGCAAAATGAAAATGGGAGTTTATTTTAACATGCAATTTTCATAAATAATATGTAATTTTTCTTTTTAGCATTCAGTATGCAATAACTTAAGAAACTGTAGGAGCTTTTATTTTCAATTTTTTTATGATGAAAAGTGGTTTTTTTTTTCTTTTGGGGAAGGGGAGGATCACTGTCCTGTATAGTGACCACCTGTGAAAAATGACCAGTCAAGTTGGTCCCAAGGGGTGGTCACTTTAACAGGTTTCACTTATATAAATGTTTTTTTTTTTTTAATTTTTAATATAGATAAAATTGCACCACTACTTACAAAAAAAAATGCAATACATTGACAAATTACACAGTTAGGTTACTGATATATGCTTACAGTGATCAGTGTTTACTAACTGCATTTTCATTTCATCCATTATGGTGAAACTTTATTTTCACATTTTTGTTTTGGTTTATTCTATCTTTTAACTTGCTGTTTGAATAATGCTTATGTAAAGAATCAAATTAAGAAAACATTTTTCCCTAAAAATTTCTCAAATCTTTGGTAGCAGCTATACATTTTTATTAAATTAAGACAGAAAAATTACATGAAATATTTTTTCTTAATTTCATTTTATAAATCTTGAGAAGAAAACTATACAAAAGAATATATTTTGTAAATAAATATGATGATTATATAAACAATTTATCAAAAATAAAATAAAAGTTGTTATAAAATAATAGGAACTTGTGAATTCATAATAATAATTTTGATGATATTTATAATAATAATATATATAGCTAGTCCTTGACTTAAGATAGGATTTGGTTTGAACCCTGATGTTATAAGTTAAAGTGAAAAAGAAATCAGAAATGCACAAAATTTATGAATTGTGAATTACCATTATTTATTATTACATTCCACTTTATTGTAATAAATTTAATAAATGTAAAAATACAAGAATCAGACACATTAGATCCATATATTAGATGACTGTGCATGAACTCGTACTCATATGAATTGCATTGTACTAATCACAGAATTTACTGATTACATTATTGTCACAAGTACAAATGGATGTAAGTCCAAGGATTACCCATATAAGTTTCAAATTAACTTAAAAAAATTAAAAAATTTTTTATACCATAATTTATCAATTTTAAGAAAATTTCATAAATTTTTTAATCCTCCTCTAACAAAATCCTATTCTGAAAATAAATGTCAAGATGTTTCAAGAAATGATTTCTGAACAAAATTTTCAATTTTTGAAATCATTTTTGTATAATTTAAAAAAAATGCCTTTTATAAATCAAATATTTGGACCATATTGGAATTTTTTCTCAATATATATCAATGTGTTAATTTAAATTAATAATATTAAAATTTTGATTAATATTGATTATATTTTAAAATGTATTATATATAAAAAATTTCCAAATGATTAAACATAAAATATTTTGTAAATTTGTTATTCTTAATGTCTTAAAAAATGATGGAACTTCTGACAGCTGTTAAAAATTTTGTTTCTAATTAAAAATTTAATTTGAAGATTTTAATAAAAGGCTATCACAGCTTTATCATTTTCTTCAAAAAAATATCAATCTATATAAGGACTAATGTTAAATTTTTGGATTCAAAGAAGAAGTCAAAACAGACATCAATTTTTTTATTTTCTGGGATGTCCATAAAGTTCAAAGAAGAGATACATTACAATAAATTAAAGAAAAACAAGAAACTACAAAGATGCTAATATAATTAAAATAAAATTAATATTTTTTTTAATAAATAGGATTACACACACAAAATAACTAGCATTACATGCAGTATAGTTAGAACTCCTCTTTAATACCAACATTGTACAAACATTTTCGGTGCATCTAACCTTCTTCAGACACATTTAGAGGGTGTAGATGCACCGAAAACGTTTGTACAATGTTGGTATTAAAGAGGAGTTTTAACCGTACTGCATATAGTGCTAGTTATTTTGTGTGTGTAATTAAGAAAGTCTAAGCAGTTTGATAGTAAACATTAGTCTGTAAATAGGATTATCAAGAATGCTGAATTACTTATTAAAATTACCAAATTTTGCCAGATTAGAGTTCAAAATTTAAAATGCTGGATTTCTGAGAGTATACTGTATCTGTTTTTAGATGTTTGTAAGGGCATATGGTAGAATATTATAATATGCAGTATCAAGGGTGGTTTGATCTGGTATAAGGATAGTTCTAAAACCACTACTGGAGTTGGGGCGGGGATTTACTGCGAGGGGATGCGAATGTCTTATTCTTATTCCCTTGGGTGATTTGCCACTGTCTTTCAGGCAGAAATTTTTGCTATTTCTGCCTGTGTTAGAATTAATCTTATCTGAATTAAAAAAATGGCAGTACTGTATTTATATTTTAAAAATCAATTCTCTTCAAAAAAAAAAATAATAACAAATAAATTTTAATATTTACCACATATGCTTGAATGTAAATTGAGCAATTTTGAGATCTGAATTAAAAAAATGGCAGTACTGTATTTACATTTTAAAAATCAATTCTCTTCAAAAAAAAAAAAATAACAAATAAATTTTAATATTTACCACATATGCTTGAATGTAAATTGAGCAATTTTGAAACTTTCAAAATCAACTTATATTTGAATAATATACGGTTTCTATATTTGGAGCAAAATTTATTTTAATAACTTATAGTGAACCAGTTTTAAAATACAATACTTTTAAAAATAATTTCAAACAGTTGCTTAAATCATTTAATATTATTTTTAAATAATATTAAATGATTTAAGCAACTGTCATCCTTTTTTTTAATATGCATTAATATAAATATTTCTTTCATTTATAATCAAAATTAGTTTTGAATCGAAAAGTTTTATATCTTTCATCTATTTCATTAAGAAAAAACATAAAATCGGACAGAATATTAACAAATATTATGATATTAACTTATATATGGTTCAATACATTTTTTTATTTTCTAGTGGCCTAAAATAGGAATATACTTATACTCAAGTATATGTGGTACATTTAAATTAAGTGAAATAATTTAATCAGAAAAAGCAATTTTATGACATTTTTTATCATTATAATTTTCCTAAAGTTTTTATAAAATTATATGTTCATTTTATTTTATAATCATATTTAAATTAAATAATCATGAAGTTATCCATAAAACTTAGGTGGAATATATAAAAATTATATATATTAGAAAGTAACATTCTTATTAAACATAACATTTGTTAACATCAATATAAACCAATTCCTATTGTTATAAATGAATTATTTATATTCCATATAATAAAGAATTCAAATTATTAATAAATTAAAATCTTAAATTATATTTACACGTTGTTTATTTATTTTCATCTATCAATAAGGCAGTTCTTTCGCAATTTATTTATTTGATTTTTTGATCGCCAAACTTTAATAGTAAAATCATCACTAGCTGTCACCAACATTTCAGGATTTTGAGGATTAAATGCAACAGAGTTCACCACACCTAAATGTGGTAATTTAGCAATACACATGCCATAATATCTATCCCATAGATATGCATGTTTGTCTTCTGCACCACTAAGAGAAAAAAAATATTTTTTTTTAACAGACTGTCAAGAATTTTAATAAAAATATCAATTACTTACCTAGCAATATACTGCTTACATACATCTAAAAATATAAAGAAAACTTCACCTTCAGGAGTGAATGCTTTATGTGAATGGTAAGTCATTTCTTGCTCTTGAAATGTCATTAAATCAATTACTCTAACTTCAATTTCTTGAGCAATAGGTGGGGGTTGAGAGGGATCTTCTATTATATAGTTCTTTGGCCATGCTCTGCTATTAATATACAAGTATCTAAAGAAATAAATGATTATTTGCTTTTAGTAAAATTTTTATATTAAAATACAGTATTTTATATATCAATTGTAATTATCAATTATATCAATTACATATTTCCATGTCAGAAAATATAATTGTAGTTAATAATTTTAGAATTCTTTTTAAAAATATAAAAAAATTCAGTTTTTTAGAAATATATTAAAAAATGATAATTCTTATATAATTTTAAATCAAAAAATTAAATCTTATTGTTTAAATCCTAGCAAATTATTATCTAAAATTATCCTATGAAATATATTGAAATTTTTCAACATTAGTCATACTTTATTCCTATTTTTACTTTATTAAATATTTTTTGAAAATATTGAGTAGATGAAATACTTAATTTATAAAATTTAGGTTAAGTTTACAAAGAATCATTATTTATCATTTTTGCAATCAATGATTTCAGTTTTTTGAATATCTTCAGATAATCTTTTTTCAGCTAGCATGAATCTAGATGACTTTATAGTATATTGATTAGTTGTAATTTTTATCATATGGTAATATTTTTTTGAAACTTAAATGAATACAACAAATTCTCAGTTTAATGGATGCCACTTTAAAAGATTTTGGATTTAACAGATAAAATACTTGGATTCAATTTTTTTTGTTTCAACAAATATTTGAAATTCCCATTGAGAAGAGTGGATGATGATAGTACTATATGCAACATTTTGTTATACAGAAGGAATATCAATGTTATCTTACAAAATTTAGGCCTAACAATTGCAGCAGTCTGTTATACAATGCAATGTTATCCTATGAAGGTTATGTTTAGCAGGTTGGCATGGTTTTGTGATGTTTAGTCACATAATTGCATTTTATGAATATGAAAATATAATTGTAATATTCATATTCCTTTTAAGACTATATCCCTCTGTTTCAGATAAGCTTGAAGATCTTCAAGCTTATAACTTAAAGATCTGAATATCATCAATAAGCTTCAAGCAGGATAAAAAAAATCTTTAATTATCTTGATTATTTACAAAAATGTTCATAGCTTACTTGATCTTCTTATTTATCTATTTTACACTTAAACTACCAAAAATACACAATTTCCTAATGAAATACACCAAATTAATTTTACAGTTTGAAATAATATTCTTTGCTTCAATAATATTAAGGGCACTTTCAATATTTTTCTATCATATTATCAAACTTGTGTTTTGCATTCTTAAATTGCATCTTTCATTAATTTAAAAATTTTATATATATATATATAATTGTTACATTAGCAAAAGATGTAATTTACTACACTGTATTTTTTAAAATATTTTAATGGACTTTCAGTTATTGGACATTCCTTTCCCTGTAGTTTTTGGTTTATGAGTTCTCAGATTTAAGAGTTTTTTCCAAATATGAAGTATCAAAAAAAAAAAAAAAATTGAAGAAGATTCTGGGATGAGCTCGATTGTTTCAAATGATCTCATTGATTTGATGAACAAGCAGAATAAGAGAGGATCTTTGCTGGATGGCACAGAGGGTACTTTTACTGGATTTAAACCCACATACATAGCTATATAATACAGTACAATTGGTTTTGTAGCAGAAACTCCATTGTCTGCTATGAAGTAGAAAATTCAAAATAGCAACCAAGAAACAGAAGTAATACAGTCTCTGGTTTTATCAGATATTATGTAAACAACGTATATTCTCTGATTGTGCTTAAGATAATATTTCATCTGCATTAAAATTCACTTACTTATCTGTCAATAATAATGAAAAATAAAATTCTTTAACATTAATATGACAAATAATTTTAATGAATAAGAGAATCCCAGAACATTAAAGGGATATTGAAAATAATACATCTAATACAGCTTTGGTGCAAAGAGCCCAAATCAGTGACCTTGAAATTAATTGGAACAATGCCAGAATAGTAAGAAAAGAAAACGACCCTAAAAGAGGAAGAATAGCAGAAGTTTTAACAACTTTTGAAAAGAAAAAAGCAGACAGTAAACCAATTAATAAGATAAACTCTTCGGCAATTAGCAATGCATGGAGATGGTATGTAAGTTGAATATAATAATATTTGATGTAGTAAATTTTTAAAAAATGGATACATTTTTAGTTAAGTTTGTTTAATACATTCTTTATATATATTTAGAAATTGTTTTTTAAATTATTATGAAGCATGTATGTTATTTTATTATTATTCTAATTTCTTATTAATCACTAGTACATTTTAAAGTTATTATTAATGGATATAAAAATATTCATATTGTTACTCATACCTATGATCTGGTGATAATCCCATACCAATTATATGTCCATGAATATCTATTACAACATCAGCTTGATCAAATAAATGATCAACTGTTTGTTCATCATTCCAATCAGGAGAAGGTTCAGGAAACTGAAGCCTTTCTTGATGTTCTGCAATACGTTGTGCTAAAGAAGGAGTTGTAGCTATTCTTTCAACAAACCTAAATAAATATATTCATGATTTCAATTAATTAATATTCTTAAAAATTTGAAATATAGGATCATAACTATGAATTACTTACTTAAAGGGTTTTATTTTTTTTATACCAATTTGATGAGGTATATAAGTAAGGGAACCCATAGTAAAAATTAATAATTTTTCTCTGTTATCTAAAATTGTTTCAATGCATGTATTGCTGCAATTATCTTCCATTTCATTATCACTATCAAGATTATCTTCTGAACTACAGGGACACACTAAAGAGTCAGGATACCATTTATTATCATCATTTTAAAATATATTTAAAAAAATAATTAGATCGGAAGAGCGTCGTGTAGGGAAAGAGTGTAGATCTCGGTGGTAGTTATTCATTGTAAAGTTAGCTAATGGCCAGAATCTCACAAAACAAGAACCAATTACCATATTTTCCATAGAGTTAATACTTCGATTAGCGTGAATTCGATTAGCGCGAGAAATTCGTGGAACCAATTATTCGCGCTAATCGAGGCCTACCTGTATATTATATTTGTTTAAATAAATATTTCATTACATTATTGTTAAAGAATCAATTTAAATATTAACAATGACTTTAGATAAATTCAACAATATATGATTTAAATTTTTTTTAATTTAAATAAGATGTTGAAATTATTTTTTGTTATTGAATTTATTTATAAAAATTGTTTACATAATAAAATTTAAATATATAGATGAATAGAATATATAAATAAGAATATTTCAATAAACAGTAGGCCTTCAAATTATGTATTCATCCTAAAAATTCCACGAGTTGAAAAATATATAAATCCAATAATGGTTAAATTTGATATATATATAAATGTGCATATTAATAAATGGAATTGCTAGAGGAAATTTATGAGCATACTATAATCAAAAAAATTTAAGACTATAAATGATGATTTGGAAAAAAAGTAAATTATTTAATGAAATTTTAATCATGTTTTGCCAAAATTCAATAAAAATAAAAAGATTTATATATTATGTATCTCTGAACTGCATAAGAAGATCTGCCAAGAAGTTCCTGATTTAGGGTTTTGTGGTAGATCCACCTACCTAAGTAAATTAAATCTATATATGGGATATGGGATCGATATATGGGATTATATATCTATCTATATATATATATATCTATATCTATATATATATCTATATACCTAAGTAAATTAAATCTATATATCTATATATATTATCTATTTTGTTGGAGCATATGTTATAGAGTTCTAGTTCATCACAAAGATTTTACATTAAAAATAATTATATTAGAGAATAAGTATGTCATGTTGTAAAGCAGTTTTTTACAATCTTGAAAGCTCCAGATTCAATTCAGAGTCCCACACCTTCAGTATCTTCAGGAAGATGCCAGGTTCAGGCCTCTTTGACTAAAATAATACTAATTTTAGTCAAGGACATGACTAATTTTTTATGGTCTATAAATGATGGAATGAATGTCATTTTATTGAGAATACATCAATTGAATGAGAACAGTTATAAATCATCAGAATATAGTGAATAAAGTTTAAATAATAATCTGTTGATTATAAGAATTGAAAAATGATATCCAAAGAAAGCTATTTATTTCCTTCGTGTGCAGCTGCCTCAAACAAAAAGTAATGTTCAAATGGATACTATATTATAGACTATCAAGATTTCTTACATCATTTTAGGAATGCTCACTAGGTCATGAGAAGTTTTCATTTCTCCATTATATCTATAGAAATGATTAAGATGATGTAAAATTACCATATCTGTAAAAGTAATGCTTTGTTAAATATGATAACTAATTCTTAAATTTAAATTTGTGACAGAATTTCATTTGTATAAATGATAGAAATATTTTATTTAAATGCATTAGAAGAAATTTTATTGATATATACATTAGAAAATAATTGTCATTTTTAAATTATATGTAGTCCCTGAAATTATTTTTATCAGTCTTATCCTGTTAAACAAATTCATTTTTTCTTAGTATATTTAAATGTATGTAATAAAATAAAAATAGAGTCATTTCTTTATTTTCTTATGTACAGCAATACCTTGCATAGTCTGGGTTTCACTATAGTCCAGATTGTAATTGTTAATAAAAAATTTTTAATTGCTTTATTTTTTTAGAATAAATATGAAATGTAAGTGTGCTTGCTACTTACTATCTATATATGACTCGAATAGCCACTATGACGAGCTGAGACAAGCAGGCGGCTGCTCCAGGTGTTGCCAAATTTATCTGAACAACTTTATAATGCCTGCCTCTCAAGTGCAATCTCGTCAGTTGTTTACCGCAAACGCTTAATTGAATCATTGAATGGAAACAAATACTGGGTATATCGGCGTTTGCGACTCATCAGCCCATGGCGGCCCAGTTCAAGTGGGAATCTGCCTTTACGCAGAGCACCACTCTGGATTTGTACTGGTGCCGAGCTGCCGACTTGGAGAAAGCAAATGCGTTCACCTGCTGGGCAAGCCCTCTTTATCTATTCATCTTTATGGGCTTGGATCCACTTTTTGTCCCCTTCTGTCAATTATAAATCTTTATAAAAGATTTTAATGTTTAATGCATATGAAATAATTATTAATGTAAGAATTTATGATTTATAAAAACATATGAGCAAATCGAAAATTTCTTGGAACCAATTATAATTTTTCCCATAGGTTACGTACCTCAAATAGTCCAGTTTCAATTAGTCCGGGAAGAAGAGGAACCAATTAATCGGACTATGCGAGGTATTGCTGTATATCATTTTATTTATGATAAGAGACAAATTAAGTATACTAACATTATTAAAAAAATATAATAGTATAATAGTTGTATTGTTTTCTTAAATCCCAGAAGTTTCCACTTAACTAGTGATGATTAATAATAATATAATGAAATTACAAATATATTTAGTTGCAGATACAGATATCAGCTGCAATGGTTTTTTATATTTATACAAATTAGTACACTATACTGAATCTGTGTATTATATATTAAACTGAAAACTAACTTTTTAATAAAATGTGTTTCAGAATCTTTTCATATAAATTAGTACATAATGTATATTCATTTAGTCCAAGAATATGTACCATCACTAATAGTTTTTTCTCTTTCAAAACACAAATTATACTACAGAAAGCAGTTTAATTTCTAATTACATCTTTTTTAATGATTTATGTAAATGTACTGTATTTACAAGAAAATCGTTAACTTGCCATCACTAATTTTTAAATTGTATTTCAATTTGACATAAATTTATTGATTAAAATTCTTTAATCCACTGAAAGAAAATGATTGTTGTAAAGAAAAATTACTTTGTAATTGATACCGAAAAATTTATTATTCATTAATGATTTTCTATTGATAGATTGAGAAAATCAATTAAATAAAAATTATTTTATTTCATAAAGATTTTTTTCTAATAAATAAACTTGTGTAATTTAAATGATATTTTTCTAAAATAATTTAATCTATCAAATAAAAAATCTCAAAACTTCATAATGAAGAGAATTAAAATTTGGAATATTTCCAAGTTTTGCCTCTCTACATAAGTATTGTGTATGATATGGTTAGCTAAGGGATACATTGGAAATTATACAAAGGAAATAGTTTTTAAATAATTCTCTACTTCTGTTAAGAAAACTTGATTATATAATCTGACAGATTAAATTCTTTAAGAAAGAAACTTAGATGGAAGAAGTTTAACTTTTTGTGTTCTGGAAATTTTCCAGATTAAAATTCACTAAAAATCTGATACCTGTTAAACAAAAAAATGCATAATAAATAAAGCATAGCAAAAAAGCCATTAATTCAACAGAAGCAACTCATTAATTTAATATTTTAGCATAACAATGGAATGTTGATTAGCTAGATGAAAAACTGATTATTTATGTATTAAAAAACAGTTTCTTTTGAAATTAAAGAAGAATGAAAACTAAATCATACCAAACTTTTAATCTTTAATTCATATAGAAAATCAGTCTAATGAATTTTATGTTTCAAATTTTTATTCTGACACATTCTTTATTGTTAAACATTACTAGCAGTTTGTCTATACTACTATTCTCTCTCGTTCTCAAGTTTAGAATTGATATAGCCTATTATATTAAATTGATATCAAAGTTTATATAGAGGTATTAATATTTTGTTTGCTGTTAAGAAAAATTTTGTTTTGTCTATTTATAAAATCAGGACGATAGAAATATTCAATAATAAATCTGCATTATCTGTTAAGATCTCGATATTCTATTTTTAAATACAAGATTCTTGATGAAAAGTTTGATTTTCGTTAATATATAAAAAGTTTTGTCAGAAGAAAAAGGATATAGTCGAAATAAAATGATATTATTTCAATACCGAAAGAATTCTTGTAGCTGGTAAGCTTAGTATAGGAATATAGACTGAAGTAGGAAGTGCTATGCGACAAGTTGTATATCGTTTTTCTTTGATCCATCTCTACACATCATAAAGTCGAGTACTGTAATAGATTTTTAGGAGAGTTGTATAGAGTAACTTTATCACCCGCTGCTGAGATGTATAAGATTGATGACCGATCGCCATATACTATCACTCCCACATTCCCTGTTACATCCTTATCTAGAAGCTGATTGATTACTTTATCGCGAAAACCAACATGGTTTAACATGTAGACAATACCTAGATCTATTCGTCATTGTCTTCTGTATAAAAGTAGGAAATATTTGAAAATGCATCATAATATTCAGTTTTTAACGGGAAAAAAATTGCTCTTTAATAATGCAAGTTATTATATAATAATAATAAATAAAATTCAAAATAATAATGGTGTTTTTATGAACTGTGGGTTATAGAGCTAGATTATCTGAAACTATGATATACAATATTACTACTAAATTATCATTAATTAATAAATCTTCTCTCTCTCATATAGTAATATTTACACCATAAAAACTTGAATCCTATTCAGAACTTTAGATTTTGACCATATAAAGCTTTTTCTGATACCGTTAAAATATCTTTCTAGTATTAGTGTTATATTATGGTTTTCTTATGAGAAAAATTTAAAATTTTTTTAAACTATAGAATTATAAATATTTTCACTTTTAAATTTGATGGCTAAATGCAGCAAGCACAACTTTGATGTTTATAAAATAAATTAAATTTTAAATAATAAAGAGCTGTGTGCTTTTGTTTTTATCTTTTGAATAAAAATTTTAAGAGTATAAACAGAGTATCAAATACTGTGTATGAAGAGAATTTCTTTCTGTTATTTTTATTCATCGACTGTTTTAAAATCTGCATTGGCAAAATGAAAGCTTCATCAGAAAAGAAATACAGTATTTAGTTGGAAATATTCCATGTCCGTATATGAAATATGTAAATTATAAGTGTTTTAAAAGTTTTGATGATAAACAGCTATCATATAATCCTTTCGATTCAATTATTTTCCCAGAATAATAAACGGCGTATAAAGTCGTTCGAATTTTTTAAAGAATTGCTTTATCTGTTTAAAGAGAAAAATGCAAATTAATATTTTGAAATTTTATTTAATCAATGTTTCTGTATAGACCAGTGTTTTCTCAGACCTTTTTTTTTTGTATCATTTATTAGAAACTAGCAAAAATATTCACTTTTATTATTTTTTTTTTTATTTTCATTTCAATTTCCACAGTTTGACTTATGGTAGTCACTGTTTTATGTTTCACCGAAATTTTTTAGTTTAAGCGAACGCTTTTACTAAATTGAACATTTCGAAAATTAGTATCTAGTTTTTATATTGATATATTCGAATAGTTGAGTTTGCTAAAGTCAAAATGTTAAGAACCACTACCATAATCTGTTTTCCATGTAAGTATAGCATTTTGTGAATGTGATGGTCCGCTAAAAGCATTATATCGAGCCAAATTAATCACTAAAACTCTAATGACAGAATTAAATCTATCAAATTGTACACTTATGAAAAGAAAGATTCATTGGAAGCAGAGAGAAGTCATTAATGCTAGGAAGAAAAGGCAATAGAAAAAGGGGATGATCTAACGCAAGAGAGTTTTTTAACACCATTTTCTAATCAGTGATTCTGATTGAATGGTAGAGTCATTCCAGTTCAACCATAAGCTGCTATGATGGCATTGATGCCATTATAAAAGCGCTTGTTAATGAGAAAATTAACAATTGGACTCAGATGCGAATCCGTTATGAAAATTTACCTAATATAAGGAGTCATTTGATTGCAAAGTTGAAGTTTTTCGAGCGACCAATCCAGAAAGTATGGAAATAAATTTTTTTTTATCGCCGCTTTCCAATCGTTGGTCAATCATCAAGTTTTGGGACCATTTCAGGCCCGATCGCAGATTATTTACGTACATAGAAGTGTCAACTTGACTGTAAAAGACGAGAAGCGATGGGTTGTCCTGGATCTTTCATGTGAATTTTGTGATGTGAATCCGGATTTATCTTGGATGAAAAACCAAAGTGTTTTCATGCTGCCAATTCGGCCGACTATATCGATTTATACTTTAATAATATAATAATAATTAGTGTTTTGTTGGCCCCATTCGCTGAAATTTTTATACAGTATACATTTGGATCTTTCAAGTGAGAAATTATGTTTCTTACAGGCTGAATGGGAATATCGATCGAATGCTTTGAATTAACATCACTTATTAAAGTTATCTTATATGCGACTTTCCAATCAGAAATCCTTACAAGCAAGTGGCCAATCCATGTCTAATGAGAAGTTTTCCATCCCCGTGAATAGATTAGTCTGACGCTAAAAATTGGAGGTCGCAGTCTCATCAAAGATTTCCCAAATAAATTTTCAAAGGTGAAACAGCATTCGATTTTAAATCTGAATTAAAAGACAGAGTTTCTATGAGGCCAATTCGTCCGATGATATTTTTAAGTTAGTTAATCAGTTGTAATTTTAATGTATAATTTAGATTTAATAAAAACTAATGCTTACTAGAAAACATTTTTTTTTATTCTCAGATTGATATGCTAACCAATAATATATTAATTAACAATGTATTTGCCAAATAAGTGTTAACTGTGTTATGAGTGTATTATAATAAATATTTTATATTTTCTCACTATTGTTTATTGCAAGAATCATTTTAATTTATAGTATTTTTAAACTGTGTAATATGTTTTATTAGGCAATAACAGAAGATTTTGTTGTTATTTTTGTAGAGTTGTTATATTCGTGAGAATATCTTATATTATAATAAAATCGAAATAAAAAATATTCTGATGAAAAGAAACTAGACTAAAAATAATTTCCTAAAAACTATTTCATTTTGATAGAAACAATAATGTAGAATCATATTCTTGAAAACTGTTTCAACAATTCGAAATATGAGAAGTATCTGTCTAATTGTTTTTTATTGATATTTTTAGCATTATTCAATTCAAATTGATTCCATATGACAATTCAATGGGCAGATGACTCCATTCAATGATGATTAGATACTAAATGTCATGGCTATAACAACCCTGCTATAGGCTATCCATCCTTGCAGAGTATTAAACCAGCTTGTAGAGAACGAGGATTGACTGCCGGGCTCGGATTCCATGAAATAATTTTCAAAGAGGTGGGACCCGAAAATCGACACAGGATCCTCTAGAGCAGAGTGGCAGCCAAAGCGTTTTCGCGCGACTAATCCGGTCGATGAAGGATTGGTTCAGAGTTATGCCCAGTTGGTTGGTTAATTTGAATTAGGCCACCGAATCACACAAGGGATATAATTAATGAAATCCACTTTTAGAACCCATCACGGGCTGGCCAACATTCCTTATGGATAAACCGAAAAGTTGAAGTTAGCCCCGGATCCCTATTGAAAAATTGAAGATATAGGACCCAGAATTTTACTACTAATAAGTAGAACCTAATAGAAGCTGGATTAACATGCGTTTTCGCGGTCCGTCGATCCCCGTACTCCACAATCCGGCTGATCCCTACGCAGGGGTGAGCAGCCTGTGGAAGGGCTTGTTTCGCCCCGCCACTTAATACTCTTACTGAGTGGAAAGTGGCGTCATCTATTGACAAAAACATGCGTTTTCGTCAACATATTGTCATTTCCCAATCTGGGGATTGGAACAAATTCCCCAATTTGTTAAATAATGGGGTGAATATCGGTCCTATTAAAAGTTTTTAAAAATTGAATCGAAACCGATCTGGGTTGGAAGTAGAGTTGGGACGATACGATATGATACTTGCGATAATATCGTTGGTTAAATAACATCGACTAAAGACTTGGTTAAAGATAACGGCCGATTTCTTTAGACAACTCTTTTATTAAAATTATTTTTAAATATTTTAATGAAATTAAACAATAAAATTTTACGATAATCGATAATTATTAATCACCTTATTTGATAAATAAACAGAGGATGGCGTGACATTTGAGATTGGCGAGCTGGTAACATTAGACAGACGGTTCCGTCCGTTTTCGTCATTGATTTCGGTTTTCGTTCCAAGTAGAACGAAATAGATCAGCCAATATTAAATCAGCATGAAGATCCAATAAAATATTGGATAAATGCAAGTTTTTGCTATTCAAATTTATCAAAGATTGCAATGAAGCATTTGATTATATCACCCACATCAATGACTACAGAACGTTTGTTTAGTAAGGCAGGTTAAGTGGTATGTGCAAAAAGAAGCAGGTTGAAGCCTGAATTTTAATTTCAACGATTTTGATGCCGAAATCAGCAATCGAATCAAATTTCTGATGATTTTTAATCACTTCTGGCAAATAAATGAGTTTTAAAGGAAACTGTTGTTCATATTTTTCCCTAGATATCATATCGCGATATTTTCGATATCATTCTAAAATATCGCGATATCAAATATCGTATAAAAATCCGTATCGAATATCGCCGATACGATATTTTGTTTTGTATCGCACATCTCTAAGCCGAAGCGTTTACACGCATCCTTAGCACCTAGCCTAAAGGCTTTTTTAATCTCTCTGACTGAATCAATTTCAGGCTGGTGAAGGAGTTAACCGATCTATAGAATACTGGGATAGACAGGACAGATCGGATCTAGAGTCGTCAAAAATTTTTTGAGATGAATTGGATTCGATCCAGGTTCTTTGAAATTGGAAGCCGGGACGTTTCCATTCAATAAATCCGGTTGACAATTCATATGACTTAGCATAGAAGGAATAATTTTCTAAAATTTGAATATTCTGATTTATTTGTTCTTGAGATGTTTTCCGAATGACCTGATACTCAGATAAATAGAAAAATAATCACATAAAACATTTTTTTCTGAAACATAAAATCCTTTCAATCGATGTGGATATCGTTTTCAACAATACCAACATCTGCAACAATATTTATCGTGCGATAAATATTGTTAAAGATATTGGTATTTTAATGCTTCCTATAACCATTCTTATTTCGAATTGTTGATATCTTGTGATGAGACGACTTACTTGTTAGTCTTCAAGGTCTTTTCAAAATTAATTTAATAAGCAAATAGTTTGAATAATATGGAATGAAGATTAAAAATTTGAATCTTTGTAATGTTTAACTTTAGATATATTGTGCTTATAACATATGGCAATTGGAAAATATAATACAAAGCGTTTCGCATATTTCCAAAGCATTTCATATATTTCCAAGTATTATGTAACAATATCACGATCGTAAATAGATCATGTGTTCATTATTAGATTTCACATATTCTGAAATTTGAAACTGGTAAAAATTGAATCATTATTACGTCATTAATAATCTAATTTTGTTCATTTTTAATAAACTTGACCCTCTGGTCAATAATATATGCGATTTTCATTCAAATCAAATAATAAATATGCTAAATAATGCCTCAAATTACATGAAGTTTTTCTATTATTATGTCACAAATTGACCGTTCTTTTTAGTACGACTGAGTTTCTAATATTCGTAATATGTTTTAAATTAATTTTATTCGATTTGATTATTATGGATAATAATTTGATTTATATGAGCTTTATTGCTGATGAACGAAAACATGATCAAATCTAATACGATAATCGGCCGGATTGACCGCATGGAAACGCTTTGATTTTCCATACTGGAGGACCCGGATTCGAGTATCGGGTTTCATTTCTTGAAAATGTTTATCAGGAAGCCCGGGCTCTGCCCGTTGATCCCCGTCCTCCACAATCCAGCTGAACCCCTCGCAGAGGGGTCTGTGGAAGGGTTGTTTCGCTCCGCCATTTAGTATTCTTCCAGAATGGAAAGTAGCGTCATCTATTGACAAAAAAGTCTGATACATAAATCAATTTTTATTACATTTTGGAATGGAAAAAGTCAAAAATAATCTTGAATAATTTAAAATTTACTATAGTATCTGTAATTTGGAAGAAACTCATAGAATTCAAAACATTGTTTTGAAAAATGACATATATATGAAATATAGGATGCGTTCCAAACTTCAACAGTAAGTCATCAGTGATTAGTCTCTTTTGACGTCAGAAATAACTCAATATCAGTTTGTTTCTGGAACGATTTGCTGAGTGTGGAGATAAGACGGCGGCTAACATGGTGATGAAGAAAACAATAATGAATGTTATAACTTCATTAGCGTCATTAGAAAGCATTCAAATTGTTTGCCAATAAACAACGACGATAATAATTTATTACACTCTCTAACTTTTAAAATCTTATTATCTAGTATGAACTACTTTTTCCGCGACGTTGGATAAACGATATAAACCGGTGTCAGCACACTCACCACCTAGAGATAACGATGACTGTGTTGAGCGTCTGATGAGCTCAACACTGGCTTGTTAAGTTTTGGAACGGTTTGCTGAAATTTTTTTACTCATTGCTGATTTGTCTGTTGAAGTTTGGAACGCACCCATAATTTAACTAACTGATGCCTAGCGTAACACATCATCAACAAAAGTATCAGAGAATTGTCTTGGATGACCGCATAGTAAAGCCGTCGCTTACTACTTGAACAATCCGGGTCCCACATCTTCAGTTTTTCAGAAGAATCTGGGCCTACGCTTCTAATTATTAGGTCGGTCTTGGTTCAGTCCTTTGAAACCCATCCTTCAATCTTTCAGTTGACTCCATCATAGATGATGCCTAGCCTTTAGTGGATTTAAAAGTGATTGTTGCCAACAGTATCCCATCAAAATCAATCAAAAGAGGAAGCTTTCTATGGATGCGCAATTCAATTTGAATGCACGCTTTCTTTGAGTAATTCAATATGAATGCATAGAACCGAAAGTGACATCATTAAAAGTAAAAACTTTGAGCGGCTATAACTCCGTAAGTATACCCGATAGAAATATGGTCCTTTGGGGGAAATTTTATCAGTATGCTATAATATATTGATTCATGCTAACTTCATAGGAACGTAATTTTGCGAAATTCCACTGTTAATATTTTTATAACTTTTATATAAAATATTTAAAAAAAAATTGACATCAAAATAATATCTGTCATAATTATCAAAGCATCCACATCTCTGTGTAAATTGCATTATTGAAAGAAAATTGTATGAATTATTTGAAGGAAATCATGATTAAATTACGTTTAATAATTCGTCTTATATCAGTTTTATGTCTTTATCAAAATGACATTCAAATTCAATCACATTTTTACATATTCCTAAATTTTAAGATGCAGAACATAACTTTCTAAAAGTATTATATCGCTAAGATCATTTGAGTAGAGTAGGAAGATAAACTATCCACCTATATCCTCTTATACATAGTGAATATAAGCAGTTAACGCTATATGATGTCATTGGCATGCTGACGAACCGCTTCATCGGTTATAAAGTCTTTCCGCTTTAGTGACGTCATACACATCACATTTCATTATAACGGCACTAAGCAGTGCTGGATTAATTTATAAGCATAGTAAGCCCGTGCTTGGGGCATCAAGGGAAGGGAGCACCACAGAAATTTTTCATGTCCGAATTTATCATTTAAATTATTAAATTAATTAAATTTATAGCCATTTTTAAAATTTAATGAAAAATGAATAAATTCTCTTGTGTCATCATGTTTATCCTGCAAAATAAAGTACACTGTGATCGCAGATTGGATGCTATACAAATTTTGAACAAGCCTAGACGCATTTGAAACAGTACAAGTGACGGGTACTAACTCATAAGAAGTGGCGCATTGGCCGCGTGGTAACGCTTCGGCTTTCTACTCCCACCCCTTGAAAATATTTATCATGGGGTCCAGGCCTGGCCCGTCGATCCCCGTCCTCCTTTTTATAATTATCAATTGCACTAGTTATCAATTTACTATATTATACTTGAGATCAAAAATTTTCGAAAACTTAAAACTGCTTATTATCAATTCCAATAAAGTTCAATATCAGCACAGCACAAACAGCAGTGAATAAAAAACAAGATTTATTAAAAGACAGAAAAAACATCATACAGACATACCGGATAGCAACATACCGAAAACGTTTTTGCTGTCTTTTAATAAACCTTGTTTTTTATTTACTGCTGCTTGTGCTGTGCTGATATTGAACTTTATACTTGAGATGTTAGTCAGGAAATTTTGGATTTTTATAAAATTAAAAAATATGGAATCAACTTGTATAAAAGTCAAATTTTGTTCTGTATTCTAAGTTTCAACATATAGAATAAAATTTATATAAATAATTTATAGTAAAACAAGAAAAATGATCAAAAACTAACAGTATAATATAGTAGTGGGAGAATTAAAATTAACACATTTATTGAAAAGTTTTTTGTTATATAAAATAACCCTCATTAGCAAACTTAAACTATTATAGACTACAAATGTTTCCATAGATACAGAATAGAATGCATTTAGAACATGTAAACAAATTCAAAGTTGCTTCATATTTAATTAACAGGATTGTAATATAACACAATATATTACAAAAATCATTACATTTGTTAAAGAATAACAGTAATAATTGGAGTTAACTTATTTTAAATGTTAATTATTACAAAGAGAAAATATACAAAATATTAAGAATAATAATACTAAAACTAAAATTATGATAATGAGAGCAATCATAGCATTGAAGATTACAGTTCAATAATTGAGAAGTATTCAAAAAGTGTTTGAATATTTATCTACTTATAGTAAAACAATTTTATTTTATAGTATTTTTAGAAACAATTTCAAATATTAGTGAAATTGTTTCTAAAAATTACCTTAATTTTAAGATTAAGGTAATATAAATGATAAATACTAGGTGATTAAAATGATATTAACATCATTTTATAAAATATATAAATTCATTCATGATATACCAATATGTTTCATCAAAAAGATAACTGATAACACAAGACATTACACAGAAAAATATATTTTATTAATTAGTCTAAAATGTTTTAGATACTTTTATAGATCATCAACAGTAGCATACAATAAGATTATACTGTTGATGATAATCTATGAGTCAAAAACATTTTAGACTAATTAATAAAATATATTTTTTGCTTAATGTGTTTATGTTATTGATTATAAATATTCATATATTTATTATAAAAATTTATTATAGATTCAAATCGTATTCTATTTTTTGTAAATTTCATTAAATTTAAGAACCAGTCTGAACTACCCATATTGAGACTTTTGTCCTCTTGCTAAATAAACAGAAGATAGAACAGAACAACAGAGAGGAAAAAAATCGATAGATCATTTTTCAACAATAGGTAAATAAACTGCAATACAGAAACAAGGTAACAGGAGAATTACAATGTTTAGAGAGAGAAGACAGAATCAAAGAGTTGATTTGTTAATATTGGATGAACAAGTGTTAGAGAGATAGTTAGTCTTTCAAAACTGTAAGAGAAAAAGGAAACTGTTCCTTGCTGTTAGCAGCGTCTGATAAGGTTAAAGAAAAAGATGACATTTTGTTCTAAGAAGATAGAAGAATAAATATCTTTCTCTTCCAGTTATGTCCACACAACCCAGAATCGAACAGCTCCCTCTCCTGTTCAAGTGTTAAAATTGTAATTCTCTTTTTATTTTACATATAGTTCATTTACTTCTAGAGCTAATAATGTTAGTTGTATTTATCCTTTTTTTGCATCATATTTTTATTTTCTTGCTATTGTGAGAGCTACGTGATCAAATAAAAGGTGAGGGTCATGTGATTCGACGAAAGACGAAAACAGAGTAATTAATAGCACTTATCAAAGTCACTAATGAAAAATATTACGTACAAGAGATGATGATTAAGAACAAGAATAATCATAGTTATCATAAAGCACAAAGATAAGGGGATTGCACTAGAAACCATATCAAATAATCTTTATTTGAGTGATAATTATGAATTTATGACCCGGGTTATCAGATCGGGCTAAGATCCGAAGGAAAGCCCAGACCAAGAAGGGTCACCTTGAGGGCCAGACTGCCTGTCTTTGGATCGATGGGAGAGGAGACAGTCAACAATATAAAGACTCATTGAACAAAGGGTTGGGGTCTTCTTCCTGGTTATCCACGATCATTGTCTCTGTCCTCTTCCTAATCTGCCTGTCATTTACAGTCGTCTTTTTCCTGATTTCCCACCGTGGTCTTCCTAGTCCGTCTCTGTATTCATCATATTCTTCAATGTTCATCCCGTCTGTTGGCGCTGTTTCCTGCCAAGTTTGTCCATACTATGCTGCAGAGTTTACTTCCTTCTTCACCCATTAGTATTCACTGTCAGTCTCCATCAAGAACTCTTTCCACCTTCTCCTGAGGCTACATCATCATCATCATTCTTCGTTTCCTCCCTAGCCATAGTCAAACTCCTTCTTAACATCTGTGCCAAAGATTAAATAAAAATGTCATCGATAACTGACTGTCTAACCGACATCAAGACTACAACAATAAGGTATTTGTCCTCTCAGATGGTATGTTAAATGACATATATATATATACAATTATCATTCTTCGTTTCCTCCCTAGCCATAGTCAAACTCCTTTTTAACATCTGTGCCAAAGATTAAATAAAAATGTCATTGATAACTGACTGTCTAACCGACATCAAGACTCCAACAATAAGGTATTTGTCCTCTCAGATGGTATGTTAAATGACATATATATATATACACAAATGTAAAGGAGTCGATCTCATATTAGACATAAATTGTTATTATTGTTAACTTGTGTGTGGTCTGACTTATTTGTCTACTGGTTCTCATGCCCCGTCCTTACACACCACAACCACGTTTATTCGGCCGAAATCAACTATGCTATTGGGACACATACAACTGGTCTCAGAAATCCTGACTAAAGTATTTAAGGCTCAAATCTGTGCCTGACCATCCAGAAGGCTCAATACTATTTAATAAATATGTTAATTTTATTATCTTGGACTCCAAGTTAATTCTCCTATCCTGAATCCTTGCATCACTTACTCATGACGCTATTTGAAAATATACTAATATTTCAATATAATATATATATTTTTTGACCATATGCTGCAGATCCTCACAAAATAAAATCAAGTATAAAATTTTTTAATATTAACTTATGCATTTTCTGAGAGGTTAAAAGCAGAAATAAATTTATACTCAAATATAGGCATATCTTATTATTGTGGCAGTTACATTTCAGATCACTGCTATAAAGTGAATCACAGCCTTTTTTTCATTTTCTAATGCATATAAAAGCCTAAAAACATTTTTACACTATTATTCATTAAGTACATAACAGTGCTATATCTAAAAAACTTGGCCAGATAGTTGCATTTTAAAGAATTCATATATCAATTTGGAGGATCCAGGTCTCTTACTTTTAGTTTATAAGAATGGCTCAGGCCCAGTGTATCTGTGTTAATTGATGTTTCACATACTTATTTTAAGTATTATTTTGCAAATCATTTTCGTTTTGAGATATAAAATAAAAACATGGAATATAATTGAGAAGCACTGTAAAGTAAGATATTCCTATATATAGTAAATTTTTAAAATAAATGTGTGTCCAACATAAAATAAAATAATAAAAATAAAAAAAGAACATATACAATATTTCTAATAGAAGAAGAAAAATATTACTGATTAAAATAAAAACAGAAAACATTTAAGCATATTCATTCTAAAAGATAACAGAATAATAGAGTTCATAAAGAATTATCATGCAAGATGAAAAATATAAAAAATAATAAATTTAAATGTAAGCAAATTAAAAAGTATTAAATTAAAATTATACATATTATTACATAACAATATATAATTATACAGAATGGAAGAAAAGTCTGTACCCTTTCATATAACTTGATAACTATCACAGATTTCAAAAATCTGTTAATGCCAACAAACAGGAAGTCATGAGTGGGCTACCTGATGGTGACCTTCAAATGAGCTAATTATATAAATGAGTATACTTACAAATTCTATCTCAAACCACAACTGAGAGGGAAAAATTTCCAATTATAAATTTATTCAGCATTCAATTCTGAACACACTAAAATATTTCATCAAAATTAGATAAATAGTTTGCCAAAATTGAAAGAATGAATCATGAATAAAATAGAAAAAAATTAAATGAAATTAAAAATATTACATAGTTTGGTAAATGCATATGAAATTTTCAGTATCTTTCATAGCAAAATAACTAAAATAAAAAATATTTTAAAAATTAATTCAATTATTAACAATCTTCCATTTTGACAGAATGTAAAAAAATGACACACTTTCAGTTTTTAATTATACAGTCATCCCTGATTTATACTATTACCCAAAATCAATATATTGAACCAAAATTACAAATTCATAGTAATTCATTATTCTTCTTCTTGATATGATAAGTTAAACAGAAAAATCAGCACTGCATATGAAAGTTTTATTTTAGACAATAATGTTTTCAGCTCTTAATAAGTTCATAAGCTATATAGTTACAAGCTTTATAAACTAAAATCATTAAATTAGAGTTCAATATTTAATGAAATTAAATCCAAATTAAACTGATCAATGTATCAATTGAAATGAAAATACAATCAGATATGAAGCACATTATTATTGAACTAATTAGACAAACAATATTTGTAATAGAAAATATCAAGAATTAAATTTTTATATAATTTTTTTTAAGCAATGTTCTGATTTTAATATTAATAACTAGCTAACTAATTTGCTTTTGAATATTTCTTGAGATGATTTATTTAGATAGAATATAAGAGGAAAAAATATGGACATATGAATAATTTATGAAAATTAAAATTCTTACTTGGGCATAAAACTGCATGTTCCAATGATAGAGAATAAAAAAGGTATTTATTTTTTATACTGATAGTATAGACCACAGTGACCAAACTGCAGCTCATGAGCCACATGCAGCTTTTAAGTAGCTTCAATATGGCTCCAATAGTTTTGCCAAAATTGAACCGTGAAAGTCAATAGTTAATAGGAAGCAAACACACATTTAAAACTACACAATAGCCCTTTTGCAGTCAAAAGATTTTTATTCAGAAACGCTTTCAACGCTCTTGGCGTCTTCCTCAGCTGTTACAATCTAACTAACCCTGCTTTACATGAGCAGGAGAGCTAACACATAAAAACAAACAA
>AYEL01077797.1:0-30224 GCA_000484575.1 Olivierus martensii
TTTTTGTAAGTTTGTTTATTATAAACGTTATGTAATCTGGAGGTGGAATCACGTAACAAATGTATTACTGAGCTGTCCGGAGGGACTAAGGAGAGCACATCCAGATGTATACCGGCCTTTTAAATCTTTACCGTGTTTGTTTGTTTTTATGTGTTAGCTCTCCTGCTCATGTAAAGCAGGGTTAGTTAGATTGTAACAGCAGAGGAAGACCCCAAGAGCGTTGAAAGCGTTTCTGAATAAAAATCTTTTGACTGCAAAAGGGCTATTGTGTAGTTTTATTTGTTTTATGGTGCAGTCTGAATGAAAGTTTAATATAAACACATATTTAATTTAAAAAAATAATATATTTGTAATAGTCCATTAACTATAAAAAGTAGTATGCATCTATATGAAACAAATGCATGCAAAATATATAGAAAACAATTTTTGACACCATTGATATGATTACCCCAAAAAGTGATGAGATTTGAGGCTCTCATTGTCTCAGAAACAGACAGATTACAGCTCTTAAATATTTGAGATTTTCCTATGTGGCTCATAGTGACATGAAGTTTGGCCATCCCTGGTATAAATTTTTAAAAAAGTTCTGTTTATATTTTTATAATATAAATGATTTCATTGACTTACTTTCATCACAATCTTCAACAGTTTTAAAAACATCAGATGAACTAGATTCAGGTACCTTAGAAGTATTATTAAATTTTTCATTATCTATATCATTTTTCACATTAGAATTATCTTCATCTGGTTGTAAAAGACTATTGGCAACCATAATAGACCGAAGAGAGCTTGAATTTTTATTGTAAAATTTAAATAATTGTTTAACAACTGGTTTCTTTTCTGATTCTGTTTCTTGAGATGCTTTGTTTAGCCATAACACTGAACAAGTAACTGAATTACTTAAAAAATGTAAATGTCCTGATAACAAGTAAGTTTCTGTATACCAAGTACCAAATACATCATATGGTTTGTTAAGCACTCTACATTGAAGACTGAAGTCCTCTGAAAAAATTAACAGTTATATGTTTATTTTTATAATTATAATTTAGCAAATTAAAACATAATTATAAAATATTTTTATATATTTATAAATTTAAAAACTATAAAAATTGAATTTATAAAAATATGAAACTAGTAATGATTTATATTATATTTTATTGTTCAGGATAAAATTATCAAAATTAAATTGGAATATTCTAATAGTAATAAATATCTATTAGTAGAAGGATGCATAAATCTTTTTAATAATCAACTAAATACAAACAAAATTATTTTGTTATGGACCAAATATTAGAAAGCTATCTAATGGGGACATTACTAAAATAAAGGTACTTTTCAGTTTGAGTTCCTTGATTTACAAGTTTTTTTCCAAATATGAAGTATCAAAAAATCAAAAATATGAATATTAATTGCAATAAATAAATTCTAAACATTCATAAAATGACATTTAAATCCACATACATAGCTTAAAAGCAGAAGTAACATGTCCTCTGGTTTTATCAAATATTATGTAAATAACTTTTATTCTCAAATTGTGCCTAATCATCTACATTGAACCATTAATTCATCTACATTGAACCTCATCTATTTATATGTCAATAATTATGAAGAATAAAAATTCTTTAACATTAATATGACATAAATAATTTTATAATAATAATTTGTTTGATTTTAAAGGCTATATTTTCATTTATTTAGATGAATAAATCATTGTTTAATCATGGATTATTGATTATATTGAGCTTTAGTTAATTTTATTGGGGTCAAATTGCATTGCTGAGAATGGAACTCCTAGTTTTAACATTATATCTATGGGAAATTGAATCTTGGTTTAAAAGTTCTCACTTAACAAGTTTGCTCCAGGAACAAGTTAGCTCATACAGGTGGGTAATATCTGTATTGCTGATTCTAGTTTAAATAAGTGTTATATTTTATTTTTGGATAATTTCTAGATCCATTATCAATCATAACTCTAATATATTTAAGTAATGGCTGATGATGGAGCTGGTGATGATTCAAAATTTTTCTGTTATCAGGTTATGTTTTTGAATGTTTTATAACAATTTTGCATTATTTAGAAATAAAATTATAAATTTTACCATGTATATTAAAAACAGCAATTTCTCCTGAAGTAGTATGAATTCCAAAATGAACACCAGAAACCAAAAGAAGTGTATCAGATTCATTAAACTGAGAAAACTGTGTGTAATCCCAACTATACACTCTCATATCGAAGCTATATCGGATTGTGCATGGATATGTGGAATTCCAAACCTGAATAAAGATAATATATATAAGCATATGAAGATAATGCAATAAATTAATATATATGATATAAAATAAATATTTTCATGCAATACTTTATATTACCATTTGGAAAACATCTGATATGATAGAACCATTTTTAAGATTAAATCATAAACAGATTTTATAATAAATATAATTCATATCTAGAAATCTATTTGAAAAAGTTCATTATAAATATGAAACTGTAAAAGAAACTATAATACAGTACGCCCCCAACTTATTTGATTAATTTCTCCAAAAAAAATTTCACTTAAATGGAAAAACCACAAGTCTAGAAATATTGAAATTCATTATATAAAAGCACACATTAGTAAATGGAATGATTGAATGTAATTTAAGAGCTACTTTAAACAAAATAAGAAAATTTAAGGCCATAAGTGATATTTTTGCAAAAATATAAATTGTTTAAATTTTTCATAAATTTTTCAATAGCATTCTAAAGAAATTTAATAAAAATTAAAAGACTTATGCATTTGCATATTTCTGAAACCACATAAGACAGAACAGTGTAAGTTGGAGACCTACTGTATAGAAAAGTTTGATATTAAAGTTAATTGCAAATTTATTTTGTAAAATAATTTAATTTCCAATTAAATTTATTTAAAATAACAATTACAGATTGATGCATAATTCTTTAAGTTAATACTGATATTTTATCAATATTAGTTTTCTTAAATGAAGTTTTTCCAAACAAATATGTATGCTGTCTTAGCATAGAATACAAACATCTATCTTGAGAAATGAACAATCTTAAAATATCAAGCTGAAAATAAGTAAAAAATGATTAAAAGTCATTTAACTAGAAGTATTTTTAACTTTATTAAGTCCTTACAACTTTTTACAAAATATAACAACTTTAAACATAAACATTCAATCATAAAGTCATTGAGAATCATAAAGTCATTGAATGTCATTGTTTATATCTAACTCTGTTCTATTTTGTAAAAAGCTGACAATTCAAAAATACTTCAATAAAAATGACTTTTGTTTTCTACCTATTTTGAGTTTGATATTTTATGTATGTATGCTGTCGCTTGTAAAAAGCTAATTGAAGACATCTAGCATATAAAAAAATATAATGTTAAATAGAATATTATGAAATTTATCAATACAGTATTAGTTTTATATTCTATTTTGAGTTTGATATTTTATGTATGTATGTATGCTGTCTCTTGTAAAAAGCTAATTGAAAACATCTAGCACATAAAAAATATAATGTTAAATAGAATATTATGAAATTTATCAATACAGTATTAGTTTTATACTTTATAGATATGAATTAAAGATTTTATGTAATTTTTATCTAATTTTTTAAATAATGATAAATTTATAGAAATGACACACACAATCTTCCACTTATAGAATGACTGTACGTGTAAAAAGATAAGCTCTACTTAAAAGTGGAATAAATAATTTATTAAAGTTTACTGGAAAAGTATTTTCGACTTCATAAAATCATCTTCAGCATTTAAAATTAGAATGCATAACAGTTTTGGAATACAAGATGCAGAATGTTATTCTTTATAATTCGTTTGTTATACCTAATGTTGGTCTAATTTGATTAATATTAATTTTTAATATGTATGCAGCCTTAATATTTGTATATAATTCCTTAATGTTTTTGTTTTAAGTAACTTAAATTTGAATAACATTCTGCATCTTGAACTCCAAAAATGTTATGTATTCTAATTTTAAATGCTGAAGATGACTATGAAGTTGAAAGTACTTCTCCAATAAACTTTAATAAATTATTTATTCCACTTTAAACTAGAGCTTATCTTTTTACATGTATAGTTTATAGAAATGTCATATCATCTGGAGAAATCTTGATAATTCTGAAAAATAAAGCAAATAAATCATGATAAACTCTAGAAGAATTCATACAAAACAAATGATTGAAATTAACAAATGATCAAAATTAAGGAATTTCTGGCTTGCTTGTTCATTTGTAAATTAAAATGTTATAATGTTATATTAATTATGATGATTTAATTAACATAATATAACTGCTTTAATTTTTATTATGATTATCGAATAGCTACTCATGCCTCTACATTGGATGAATGATGAGTTCCCAAAAATGGTTTTGCAAATTCTTCTTATTTAGTCTCTTCAAAACAAATAAAAATAATAAAGAAGCACAAATCAGAGGGGATTATAGCATGAACAAATGTCTAAGGCTTGTAATTTTTGCAGTTCTGGTAACTGGATTCTTAGACATTATATTTTATAATGTAATGTTTAGGAATCCAGTTACTTATTATATTATTATAAAATGCAAACAATGAAATATGAAGATAATAATAATAATTACAATCATTTAAATATCACATAGGTTTTCCCTTTATTTTAAATAATACAATGCTTCCAATGTTCATTCATTATTTATTTTGGCAATATCATTGAAATAAATGGGACCCAGACAAAGATTTTAATAGAAGACAAAGATGAAGTTAATTTACACTGACACAAATAGTACAATATATAGAAGAAAAACTTCAATGGCAGATTATTCATCATTCATTCAATTTAGAGGCATGAAATAGATGTTTAAGAACTGATCATTTCTACCAATCATTGTGCAATTTTATTAAATTTAATCATAATTTCCATGAATTATTCTTAAATGTTCATAAAGACACAACTTTATCAATTATTATTTTGTAATATTACTTTTAACTATTTTCCAGAATGCATAAATCGTCACCTTGAAATGTGACAATCAACAATGTTATTAACTTTGCCAAATTGGTCATAAAATAAAAATTAAATCATTGCAATTCAGAAATAAACATATTAAGAATGGCAATTGTTTTCATCAGTATTTTGTAATTAAATCTGATATATTGCGTTTATTACATCAAAATTTCTTAATTTAAAATTGTAAAGTGAGATATATATTCAGGGGAAAATCGTAGATCTCATTAGTTAACTATATAAACACTAATTTAAATAATCAAAATATTCACCTTAATATATCCATCTTTAGAACTACTCGCAAACATCTTTCCATCATGTGAAAAATTAACATGCAATACTTGATCAGTATGCAAAGTCAAGGTCTCACTTTCTATAATGGGTGTGCAATATTTTAATCGTTTATACTCCGATAACCAGTTTTTGCCATTAGGAATTAACTGTTTTGAGACTTTCCACTCACGAAAGAAGAGATATTTCCATAAAATGTCACATCTGGATACATTCAACCAGTTATTACATACACAACCAGCATTTAGCAAATCTTTATCGCACAAATACGAAAATATTCTTAGAAGAGGTGGACTTGGTAGTAAATTCCAAGTACCGACGTATTCCATGTAATTAAAATTATCAACGTTTCTAATAATTTGTCAAGTGCGTTCAAAATTAAGATTTGTTTACAACTTTTCTACGTAAGTAAATGAGCGCCCTCTCATGGTAAAAATTAATTAAAAATAAATAACTTTATTTAATATAATGTATTTTATAAAGTTAGAAATAAATAGTTTTATATTAAATAAATAATAAATTAAAATTAAAATATAGTTTTAGTAGTGTCTCTTATTATTTGTACATTTAAAGTGAATTTGGATATATTTTAGAAATAAAATAATTTTTATAAATATCAAAAGCAGTTTAAAATTGCATTTTAAAATACCATATGCAATAAATTTAAATTAGTCAGCAGAAAATGTATCATAAATCTACATAGCACTTAAATATATTTGAAATGAAAACAAGATGACAGATTTCTGGTTGAGAATATCATAGAAATTATTTTTATTTTAGAGTTCAAATACATGTTGACTTTCACTTTTTATCATTAATTTTTTTTTTATATTTTGAATTAATGATATTTTTATAAATATTTATTAAAAGTTAACAATATTCTCTTCTTTTACTGCAGGAAGTATCAATGATATTTTCCTTAATTTCTCCTTTTTTTTTTTTTATTAAGAATAAAAGAAAGAAAAAATTAAGGAAGATGTCATTCATATATAAACACACACATGTACAAAATCATTTCTAAGTATGGACATGATTTTTAGATTCTTAGATATGAGGAATAGCATCATATAATTAATAATTCTACCCAATCCTATGATGCTTATTATAATTGAATTTTATTGAATATTTTTAAATCTCTAGTGATTCATAGTACTTTGGAAACATAGAAGGGATATAATTAGTAGTCAGAGATATATTAATGTATTATTATTACAAGACTTCTTTGGTCCAACAAAATGTTAATCTGGCAATCCTCTGGAATAAAAGGTACAAGAAAATTGATGTTCAATAATTATGAATTCATGCCACATACCAAAATACAATTGAAAAAATTTTTAAATTAGTTTGAATTGTTAATCATATATTGATAAATGTTTCTAAAGCAGTTTAAATATAGAATATAAAGAAATTAAGTAAGGATATATTCAAAATTCCCTTAAATTATGATGTCTTCATTAATTAATCATATTGTGCATATTTATAAGCAATATTTCTATCATTAAAACCTTTAGAAATAATGACATGTGTATTGATTTAATTTAGTTTTAGAATACAGTGGTACCTTGGTTAACGACGGCCTTAGATAACAATGTACTTGGTTAACGATGAATGGCTGTAAGAAAAAATCTTTTGGTTAATGACTCCTAATTATATGAACTTCCGACAAAATAGAGAGCTCTGTAAAACAACTCTTCATCGCATCGCTTGATTTGTTAGCTTAGTTGTCAATCATTATTTTTTTTATCACAATATTATTATTAAAATTAATAAAATTATAAGCATATAAAAATATATTTAGGAAAAGATAATTAACAAATAATAATGAAAACAAATTATTTAATTAATTAAAAATAGATGTGCAACGGTTCACTAGTTTTTAGATTCTTAAAGATAATTTCTAGATTATTATTTTAAATTCTGCAAACAAAGTCGGATTCTATTGTTTGTTTGTATTATATATTACTTGACACCTGCAAATAGTGTGATGTCTAGTTTTGGATTCTATTAGAAGAAAAAAGTCTGTCCGAGATCCTACAGTTCATAAAAACCAGGGTTTCAACCCGTCGATCATGATTGACCGATTTATTGTAGAGGGATTTTTGGTCAATCTCTTGTTTATTCCTCCCAAGTAGATTCCTCCTTATAAATTAAAACTGAAAAAATAATTTATTTATCATTATTTTGTATTATTTATTAATTCTTTTGAAGTGTATTGCTATTGTTTATTTTGCATTAAAATTGTGAAATCACTAATTTTCTTATCATTGGAAATATACACATAAAAAGTTTCCAATATTAACTGATATTGCACATCCTGTTGTGTTTTGGGTTGACATACTTGTCAGAATCTGCTTTTTCAAATATGAACGTCCAAAAAAAAAATCAAGAAACCAAATTACAAATGATCATTTGGATGATTGTCTGCCATAAGCCACTTCTTCATATGAACCTGATGACGAAATATTGCAAGTTCCAAACAATGCCAAATTTCATATTAACTTTTTTTTTTTAATCAACCAGCATTTCCTATAAGTTATGAGTCTGTAATCAATCTATTGTTTTTTCTAACTTTGCTTTTCTAAAATAAAAAAATAAATATTTTATTTCAATATATTTGCTTTATTTGTTGAATTAAAAATTATTAAAAGTGATAAATAAATTTTAAATGATACAAATAAGGTTTTTAGGCTGAGAAAGTGGTTCTTCCAAAGTGAGTGATTGTATTTAACTGCATAGTTGTACATAATCAGATATCAGGTTCAGGGAACATGAACGTGATTTTTATAAGAGAGTAGATTGCCGAATAACTTAGTATAGAAGAGTAGCTCGCATGGTAAAAACGGTTGAACACCCATGATATAGACAATAAATCAGCGAGTGCATGTCACTATTCATTCACCATCAAAAGGCAAAATTAAATCTCATCTGTATAATAATCATTGAATCTATAAGTTACTAATCAGTATTTACTGGTTCGTTTGTCAAAAAACTCTGAAGTGAGCCCAATTGTCCTTCTGGTGAAGATTGATAATTAAAAACTGTTTTCATGAACAATTCATTTTATTAATGTTAATTTTTTTTTGTAACAAATATAATAAATAAATGAATTTACCATATTTTTAGGACATTTTAAATGAGTTTTATCTGCATTTTTAATATTTACTATGGTTGTGGGGAGGAGCAGGAACAAATTAATCAATTTTTAATTAAATCTTATGGGAAATCGCACCTTGGATAACGACGGTAATCCTGGAATGGATTACCGTTGTTAACCAAGGTACCACTGTATAACCATTTTTATAGAAATCAGTAATTGACTGAATAATTGCAGCAGTCTTAATACAAGGAAAAGCAAGAAGAGCTATCTCTTTAACTTCTATCAATTTATGATTATGATGCAGTTGATAAACTCTTATGATTAGTCAGTGAAATTCACATGTTTAAGTCCGTGCATAATAGTTCAACAAACTGGCAGTAAATATTTTCCTTTGGTTTTGTGTTCATAACTTTGTTATGATACTATAATGGTGCCATAATAAATAATGATACTGAACAATCAATAAATATATTTCAGATTTATGATCACAATGATTTACAGTCTGACTACCAGAACCCTATTCTAAATTGGATAGTATCTGTAAAATAAATTAACAATTATGTTATTAATAAAAACAAATTGGTTTTATATAAACAAGTACTGATTATTGGTCAATGAAAGTGGCCTGGGTTTGATCCACATATTCAGTGATTGATAAATGGAAAGTGTTCTTTTTTTGTGTCTGATTTTTGTAATTTTGTGATCTTTATATATTATCTTAATAAACATAATGTCCTAGTAAACATTAGTAGTGAGAAATTCACAAATTTTAGACATTTCTGACTTCTAATCATTTCCAACTTAATGGTAGGATCAAAATTTTTGAAACCAAACTTCATCAAAAGTTAAGTACTACTTGTATTATTTCATGTATCCTGATAATGATATAAAATAGCTCTATAATTTTAAATTTTATTAAATATTACAGTTTCTTGAATTATACTTTTTCTGGAATAAAAAGTATAATTCAACTTAAAATATGATTTAAATACATTGATCAAAGTAGAATAAAGCTATAACACAGAAATATCATCATATTTCTCCTAATTTCATCATTTATTGTACATACGTTTTATGTGCTTATTAGGTTAGTTTTAGTTAATAAGTGGGGGTCCAGACTGGATCCTTCCTGAAAAACTGGAGTTATGGGATTCAGATTTGAATCTGAAAGATTTTAATCAGAAATGTTTTCAATGCACTTGGTGTCTTCCTCGAGGAAGACTCCAAGTGTGTTGAAAATGTTTCTGATTAAAATCTTTTGACTGCTAGAGGGCTTTTGAATATTATTTTTTGGTTTATGTTTAGTGCAGTCTCGTTGAACTTTTATTATTTTTAATGTTACATCTTTGTGAGACATTAGTACTGTATAGGATAAACTCTGACATACATATATTTTAACTTATATAGGTTTTATAAAATAATCCACTTCATATTTTGAGAATAAATACAGATAATTCTTAAGAATTATCTGTATTTATTCTCAAAATATAATGAAAGCATACATAAAATGTTTTTTTTAAATTACCGGTAGCTCAAAATATGTTATTAATGAATTAAAATAGATTAATAAATATATTTATTGATAATTAATATATTATTGGTAACATGAAGAATTTAGTAAGTAACAATTTTCATATATGCATCAAATATAAACATAAAATACAAGATCAAAATATCATGATTAAAATATTAATTGAAATTATCAGAAAAATATTCTTTTGAAGTATAACAGAAAATATTATTTTATAATATCTATAAAATTAGTGAATGATTTTGAATGATGCATGAAATATACAAACAAATGTATCTCTGTATAAACCATAGAAACAAATTCTGACTGGTTACAAATATAAAATATAGAAAAAATCGGCTAAAGCACAAAAGTAGGATAACTTTTTTGGCTATTCAGTAGCCAACATCAGTCGTATAGTATTCTATTGATGGAACAGAATTCAAAAATACAAAGTGCAGTAGAAAAAAATGATTTAAAATTAAATTTTAAATATAAATAAATGTACTACTATCAAATATTAATACATAAAGAATAAAAGTAAAAAATAAATTAAAATAAAAATATATATACAAAATAAATAAATATATAAGATAAAAATGATGCAATTAGGATCATGAGGTATGATGTATGAGCTATTTCCAAGCCGAAGGTATCAAAGTAGGATCATTCTTATTAATGGCGGTAGAATTACTTTGACCCCTTTCAATCTGAATAGCCTCATACACATAACCTTCATATTTATTGGGAATGCATTTTAGTAGGGTAGCATTATCCTAATCAATGTCTATATTATATTCAAGAAAGTGTTTAGTGAGGGCCATTCTTCAAACTTCAAATATGACCAAAAGAAGCCAAAAAATTGGACATCCCTGGTTTAAAGTATTATATTTAAAACTTTATAACGTTAAAGATCGCTCTGTTTTTTATAAAATTTATAAATGGTGTGCAGTATAAAGCTTTATAGATTAAGTTTGATAAAATACTTTTTTAATCAATAGAGTGATACATTTTATTCATTAAATAAACAATTTTTCTTATGTTTTACTTTATTTACAATCATTTATATAGATTATGTTTCCTTATAATGATCATCTCCTATCATCACAGATTCGTTGCAAGATTTATATCTCAAACTATTTCTCAGAATAATTCTTTAATATAATACTGTATTTTTGTCCTAATATTTTATCATAAATAATACAAAGCATAGGAAAATATAAGAATACTGATGAAGGATATTGTGATTCGAGCAAAAATTATTATTATTATTTGATGTCTTTCATAATAATCAATTTTTCTTAAATATGATCCATACATTATTTTCTTATTGCATAAGGAAATATAATTTTGTAATGATTGAATTTATATTTTAATCAGATATAACCTATTAGATAATTGATTAATATTTAGTTTCTATATATCATTAAATAATTTTTACAATATGTAGCCTATAAACCATAGATTATTAAAATTTTTCCAATACATAAAATCAATAATACTTTTTTTCAAATGCACGTTAATGCGTATTTATTATGACTGTTTTAATTTGAGAATATTATATTTTCAGCTTATTAAATAATAATTCAATGATCAATGATGATATATAATACACAGTTATCCAGATAACTATTTATAAGTCAAAATAATCTGATTAAAAAATATGATATAGGAAATAATTATTCACTGTATAAAATATTAATACACTAGGAAAATTTCGATTTTTGCAAAAGAATGTATAAGCAAAACTGATTCATATTATTTCTTATTTATACAGAGAATGAAAGAATTGATATGGATATTGCTGACATTTGTTGCGAGTTATAAAGGTAAGTTTCTTACTTCGTTGATAGATAATTCTTGATATCATTCACGATAAATCTAGGATATCATTCTATATCAATTGATATAATTCATATAATTATAATTTATTATTTCAACATTAATGAATTTTAATATTATTTTCTTGGATACAGTTTTGGGCACAGATCAAGATAAAATAGATTTAGAAAAAAAATGTCCTAATTGTTGTCTCTTACCAAAGAATTTTGAAAATGGAAAGATAACTTCTCGTTTCCAACAGAAATCTTTATTGGTTCCAGAAGATACAATTCTGACATTCAAATGCCGACCTCGTTATCACTTAAGTGGAAAGAGATTTAGTATATGCATATCTGGTAAATGGTTACCCGAGATACCAAAATGCATCGGTAAGTTTAACATTAGAGATATTAAGTTAAAAGTGTGTGAATTATTGTAATCTAATAATTGATTCCGGTTACAGCTCAATCTTGTACACCACCTCCTCTTTTGGAAAATGGAGAACCTATACTGAAATTGGGTTCCAAGATTTTCCCCGTTGGAACTCGAATAAAATATCGATGCGATGATGGATATGAGTTGAGTACTGATAATGAATTGATTTGCGTCAGAAATAAATCACACTTTTTGTGGTCTGGAGAAACTCCCACTTGTACAGGTAAATTATCTAAATAATTTAAAAAATAATAGTTCGAGGAAAAATATGCCATAATTCTTTATGTTTTAAATAGCTATACCACAATGTAATGATCCCGGTGTGTCTTCTGATGGTTATCATCTGGGAGAATGTTGCTACAGGGGAAGTGTTCTTCAATACAGATGCAATCCAGGTTTTACTCTAATTGGATCTGAAACACTTATTTGTATAGGAGAAAATTGGGATGAACCTCGACCACTCTGTCAACGTGAGTTCCACTAGATTATCAGATAAGTCTGTATTTAAGCAATGCTTTATCGATAAATTTAGAACTTCGATTCAGTTTTTTTTTTTGTAATTTCAATATAAATATAAATGAATTATATTTTCCAAAACAAAATTAAATCTTATAATTAGTTTAGTTGGTTTCTTTTTAAATCTAAAAAATCATTATTTTTTATTTTTATCTTATTTAGCTGACGAATTTTGTCCTGTACCCGATGTTATCCAACACGGAAGAATTGTAGGGGAAAAATCAGGAGATTTTTATCAATATGATGATCAGATATCCATAGAATGTGAAAGAGGATACGCTGTAAGCAATGGAAGCGATTTATTGTTCTGCGAAGATGGTCATTGGGACGAAGAAATTCCAAATTGTTCAGGTATACTTTTAGAAACCCGACTGAATTTCGAATGTATATTTTTCTGAATAGATTATAATCCGAGTAGGAGATCTAAATTCGAATCCTCCTTGTCCATATTTTTCATTTTTTTAAAGAAATGTATATTGATGCTCGGTACATTTTTTATTACCTAAAGCAGGGGGTCCAAAAGTTTTTCCTAGGTGGGCCAAATTGTAAATTCCAAAATATTTGGCGGCCCAAAAAAAGTGTTATGGAAAAATATGTTCAAATCAATAAAAAGTTAGACACAAGAGAAAGATTTTATTGAAAAATATGTTCAAATCGATAAAAAGTTAGACACAAGGGAAATATTTCAAATTAGATACAAAGGAAAGATTTTTACTAATTTTATAGCATAATCGTTTTTTATTTATGACAATAATTACTTTTTATTATAGACTGTTTAAAATAACACATTTCAAAAATAATTAAAAAAATAACTAAATAATTTCAAATAAAAAAAGAAAAATAAATTCATTCGTCAATCTGAAGTGTGTAACTTGTACAGTTGTTGTTGTTGTTGTTTTTTTTTAAATAATAATATCGAGTCTTGGTTCTAAGTCGGTTGAATGTATCCTTAACACCGCTTGTAAAAGTTCATCAGTTAATTTTGATCTCAATTTTTAATACTCATGATTGAGAAAGTTTTTTCGCATATATAATTGCTTCCAAATAATGAAAACATATTTTGGAAGCACTTATACATGTATTTTTTTAACTGAACAATTTTTAATTTATGATAAAATTGCACTTATACATGTATTTTTTTAACTGAATAATTTTTAATTATATGATAAAATTTATTTATTTTTTATTGTAAAAATGTAAATTATCTCTATGAATTCAAGATTGCGGATATCTGGCATCGCGGGCCGCATTTCTAGGGTTTGAGGGTCGCATTTGGCCTGCGGGCCACACTTTGGGAACCCCTGACCTAAAGCTTAAATGCTTAGTCAACATTCTACTAATGAAATATGAATAGTAAATTCTTATATATAGGTCCTAGTATATAACAAGACATGTGAATACTTGAAAATGTCAATTTAATAATTATATATCCGATTTTAATGCCCATCTAATCTTTTGTAACACTATTAATATATAGCAATTTTTTAAAAGAAACAAATCGCGATATATAATTTTCAGAGGCTCTTTTATTACTTTCTCAAAAAGAAATGAATGAAAATAAATGGCACTTGGCACTGCATAGAATACACTTATTAAATTTGAATGAACTCTACTTATATCCAGAAGACTTTGTATAGCCTACATAAGTGTTATATAGAATTGCGTGATATGAATGAAATATGCTCAGTTATATAACAGAATTTTGTAATGAGGTTTTTAGGTTATCAAGTGAATGATAAGAATCGAAAATAATACGCATTTTAAAAAAATATAACAATATTCTTCATTAATAACTTTGCAATTTGTATCGTTTTTAAAATCGCCACCGGTTCTATCTTTATTGAATGGATATATAGCCTAAAGTTTTTCCCAGATCCATTTCAGTCTAAATCCATGTTTAAAAGAATTGTCATAAAACTTTTTATGTTAGTAAAAAATGAAAAAAATATATATAGAATAAAGTTGCAGTAATTCAATATTATTTAAAGTAAAGTACTTTTTGAATTAATTTTTTACTAATCAGATTAAAGTGTATTAAACTACAGTCATAAGTTACAACAAAATTAATTTATCTTTAAGTTTACAGTGAACATAAATGTGAAATGAAGTATTGAAAAGCAGAAATACATTTATGTTTACTTGATGAGATCACATTTAAATAATCCGGCAAATAATGATATGAATACTATATGGAATGTAAAAACAGATACATGTGAGTACACAATAATGCAATTTCAGATTTTAATTTAAAATTTTATAAATGCTATAAATTAATAAAGAATTATTGCATTGTTTTTCAGCATATCTTAATAACTTCGCAATACTGTATATATATTAATAGAAAATATCGATGCCAATATTGCACTGATTCTTTCATTAAGAAGTAAACTGTAGTTAATTCATTATCTTTGATTTGCACAGAAACTTTGTAATTAAATTTTTAAATATGATTCAGATAAATAATCACTCTAATGAATATGCACGAATCTTCAGAATCATATTGAACAAATTGAAAATAATGAAAATGTTTACAGTTCATGCGTGTTGTTAATCAAATCCCGTACATCAGAACTTTCGGACTGTTAAAAACGCTTTTGATTTTTTTTACTGTAATCATCACAACATAACTACGAATATGGAGAGATTGCTTTTTGTATGAATAAATGCTTATGGAATATGCATGTTCGAAAATTTGACTGTTTCTTAACTTTATAATTCATTTTAAAATTAAAAATTTAGCAGAACCATTCCGAAAATTTAATAAATGATACAGTATATCCTTTATTATGAAAATAGTATTTTATCAAAATTGGATTAAATAAGTATGAAATTGTAAACATTTTAAATGCTAAATTAGCAAAAAAATAAAAATACTTTGCAGGCAATTAACAGAGAGAGTTCTTTTTGTAGAGCAGTCTGTCTCTAATATTAACAGTCGTTTTAGAAGTTGGAATCTTTAAAATATCTATAGTCTATTTATTTAAAGTTTTCCCTTAGAAAACTAACAACAACGAAGACGGCAATATCGCTTAGTCGTTCCTATTTTAAAAGTTTATTAGCAATTAACAAAAAATCCGAAGAAGTTAGAATTGCAAGTCAGTTAATGTGCATAATAGAATTAGTAGATATTAATAACTATTTTTTATAACAAGTTTGGTGGCAAAATTTTGATTGTCCCTTTTCACTCAAATAGAGTACAAAGGGAATAAATAATTATCTATTGAAACTCAGGATGAGTCGTAGAAGGATATCATAGGAAACCATTTAAAAGAAGATATTTTTATAATCATATAAACATAACCGGGAAATCAAAAATCTATTAATCTTTAACTTATCATTTCTCTCAACATATGATATTATTTTCATGCATTAATCAGTATCTGTCGTATCAGATAATTCTATTCTGATGCAACAACTTTTTAAATCTTTATAATAATATTATAAAGATTGTGAGGATCGCGAAGGGTAGGCGCTTTTAAGAGATGTAGGGATGCCAAAATTGGCCGAGTTTTGACTGTGTAGGCTTTGTTTGTGTTTTTTAGCATAGTTTTAAGATTGTGGGAAGTATATCCAATGTACATTTCATCTTTATGTAGATCTAAATTTCTGAGGGGAATTTTCTTACTTTTGTGCTTTAGTATTTTATAATAGTAGAATGAATCATTATATACAAAATGTAGATTATATCAAAAGCTAAATTTCATATAAGAATAATATATAAGTTTAAAAGATTTTGAGAATATTGCCAAAATTAAGAATTTTAACATAAATTTAGTTATCAGTCTACAGAAATGTTAGTGGGTGAACAATTCTTAATAATCTTCAACTTTCAGTTTCCACTGCTCATAAAATAACAAATAATTTAACAAACACTTTAAGCAAAATATTAAAATTTATTATTAGTAAAAATACAGTTACTAATAATACCAAGCCAATAACTTACTGCTTGGTATTATTAGTAACTGTATTTTTACTAATAATAAATTTTAGTATTTTTGCTTAAAGTACTTGTTAAATTATTTGAACTCTTAATAAGTTAAACAACATATTATATTTGAAGAAGTATCAGTCAATTGCTTTCCATAATATCCATTTCATATATATGGCAATTTATTTCAAAAATTTTATTGATTTAAGACAGAGGTTAGCACCCTGGTGCCCACAAAGCAATTTTTAAGTGCCCGCTATTCAAATATCTGGAATCTAAATTTTATATACTTGAACAACAAATACTAATAGTTGTAATGAATAATTTTTAGTAAAAATTCTTTACAAATGCGCACTTTGGTTTTATCTTCGCCATTTTAACAATTGTATGAATTGTACAATTAAATTTTTGACGAAAACTGAATCTTAGTGACATCTATATAACATTAGATGACTAGATGAATCAATTTTTGAGTACTAGAGACATCTGATACCACATATAGTGAATTCTATTTTCTTATATAGTGACTTCTATTTGCAACAGAAAATTGCTACTATCCTTGTATATTCTATCCTGCACTGCGTGCTACGGTGCCTGCCGAACTCCCATATTTCTGAAATATGTCCTCCTATTATTAATAAAAAAAGTTGCCAGCCTCTGATTTAAGATATAGTATTCAATTCAATTATTTTTCTGTTTTCAACAAAAATACTATTCAAATATTTTTATAAATATACACTTTATTATTATTTATTTATGAATTTAAATCATTCATTAGTCACTTATTGCACTTATTTTATCATTAGTAACACTGATTTACTGTTTTTTTGCCAATTTATATCAAATTTTATCAATATTTATAAAACTTCATAAATAGCTAATGACCATTCATATTTATAACAGTGATGAAATCAGTAAATTCTGTGATTGGTCATTGCAATCCATGGATTTGAGTCCCTGATCCAATGGTCTAATACAGTGATGGGCAACCTACGGCCTGCAGTCAATGCACAAGTGTAAAATTTTTTAAAAATTTTACCACAAAAATGTTAAATTACATAAACAAGCAACATAATAATTTAATTAAATTTAGATTTTGCGTGCTAAAACACCCCCCTTAAAAAAATCTGGGGTGTGCCCCACTCGACTTTCTGATATTTTTGAATATATAGCCTATTGGGGCAATGAATTTTGAGGCAATGGTAGTGATAGGGAATGGCTATGAAAATTCATTGAAAACAGAACGTCAGTTTTTGGCATGATCGCAGTATTTTTCTCTACTATGAATACCTCATGTATCAGAAAGTAAAAACATTTTTTTTACATGCAGCCCGCTAGAAACCTTACAGAAGTGGCCCACAGTCAGAAAAGTTTGCCCACTACTGGTCTAATAAATGAAAAGTGTTTTTTTTTTTATGTTTGATTTGTGTAGTTTTGTGTTCTTTATGTTTATTAAGATAATATATAGTATCCTGGTAAACATTAGTAATAAAAAAATCCATAAATTTTGGATATTTACAGCTTACAACCACTCCACGACTTATATCTACAATGTTCAAACCAAACAAATCAAGTTCAATTATTTCAATTATTAGACAGAATTTTTGGCAAAATGCAACCATTCTATAATTTCAAACTCAAGAATGGAAGCGATATCAAAAAATACCATTTATTCAATTGGCAGAAGTCATTCAGGAACTATGAAATCTCAATTCTATTATAATTTTCAGATACAGCCTGTATCAATGTTTATGCTGACTGTAATGGACTTTAAATAATTTGTTAACATTTTTATTTAAATAAATTTACTAATCAAATCAAATTTTATATATTTTTGATTATATTTCGATTTTGTTCATCAATATTTGCAATTGAGTGAGAGTGATAAAAATGAAATGATAATACCTGCTTTCTTAAAATTTGCTAATTTTATGTTTTAATAATAATAATTTAAAATATTATGTATACAGTATAGTACAATATATATTACTATTTAATTTAAAAGAGCCGCATATCTAGTGTTTGTGGGCCACACTTTGGGAACCCCTGCAATAGAGTCTCCCTAATCTGACACATATGATCCCAGGAATTGTTAGATTATTGGATGTTTAATGAAAAAATGGAATTACACAAGTGAATATGCTCAGTATCTGCTCTTGCTGTTCAAATCTTTCACAAACCCCTCAATTTTATCCCAATTTTAACACCGTAAATGGTGGCTCATCCAATACCATAAAATGAAGCAAAATCACTGAACTTTTCTCCCAAGTCAAATTTCTTAATTATTTTTTTTTTTTTACCACAGTCAATGTCTTACATTATTGTTTTTCACTTTTTCTGATTTGTGACATTATGTAAACATAAATAACAAACACTGATACAGTTAAACAGTGTACTGAAACTTAAAAATTAGTCTGACTATAATGGCTGCACAATGAACAAATTGCAATTGACAATTTGTTTACATCAGTTTCTCTCGCATATTGACAAGTTGGGACATGAAAATTTCACATTGGTGGTGCGATGTTTTGCAGAGTGTCAGACTACAGAAACTTAACTGTATGTTTTTTTTTTAAATTTAATTCCTCATTATCAAAATCTTTAACTTTCTTTTAAGTATTAAAAATCACATATTCTGTACAAAACAAAAGCTTCCATTAAAATTTTATAAATTCAAATATCCATAACTACTTACATTTTTTATATAAATTAATAACATAACAAATAAATCTTTAACAAGCCTTTAGCATGCACTTTATACATGTCCTTCAAAGAGGGATTGCTTGGAACTTGATTATTGTATTTGTCTACCCAAAAAAAATATAGATTCTCATTTATGGCTTTTTGTTTTTTGGTAAGAAATTTTGCACAAAACGATGTAGTTCTTGCAGAAAAGCAACAGTTTGTGTCACCAATCAGAAAGATTAGTATCATCTGTACATATACATTTGATAATGCCATTGCATAACTTCATCTCACTTTTTACTTATTCATGAATAACAGCACACATCAAAAGTGGAAACATATACTTTAATAAAATTGAAGAATTTTTGGCTTTAGTAAGACATCATCAGCAAATTATAATACCATATATCTTATTATATTGGTTATGCTAAGTCAAAATCTAATTCATTTGAAAACTATGACACAACTACAGGTTGCAGAGTATGTTCCTTATTATGCAGTTGCAATAAGTCAGCTGCAGGGTCAGTTCCAGGACAGGTTCCTGGATTTTGTTGTGTGGGAGAAGAACATGCATCATGTTCTTTCATGTTCTTAATTCTGTGATCAACCTCTTTTCTGCAGATGTGGTTGCTGCTCCAGGAGATCTTCAGATGGAATTAATTGAACTTCAGCCTAATGCCAAACTTAAAATCAAACACACTGAACTACCCATCTCGGATTTTTATCAGAAATATTTGCTGAAGGACAACTTTCAATTAATTTTATTTTGCTGAAGGATAATTTCAATTAACTTTATTTTTTTCTAATTTTCTCCCTGTTTGAAAGCACTTAACCTTTGTGAAGAACTTTTTTCTAGAATGATGCATGCAAAATTAAAAATTAGAACAAAATTGACTGTCACTTGGAACAGTGTCTTTGCTTAGGAACAATTGCTATAAAGCCTGACATAGTCCCTTGTAAAAAGTAAATTCTGTGTTCACACTAGTGTCATCCATTCTTTCTTTTTTTTGTGATTTTGATTAAACAGTGGGTATCCTGATTGGGACCTTCCATTGTAGTTTCTACTATGGATGCCAATGAGCCTCTGGTGAAAACTGCATCAGAGTCCAAGGGGGATTTGCCCCACAGAAAATGATGATGATGATCCTGATTATTGTTTAAAGTCTTCATTATGCTATTCAAAATAAAAAGTACAAAATTCTGAACCATTTCATTTCATTGTGGCCCATGACTGGTTAACAAATCTCTTAAGTGGCCCACACTCTTCAAAAGGTTGAGCATTGTTGCTATACATTATCTCAATAAATATAATGAATACAAAAACTACAAGAATCAGACACAAAAAAAGGACACTTTCCATATATAGCATATCATTATCCAGTGATTTAATCTATTGAATTCATTAACCAATTGCAAAATTAACAGATTTTTCATATCACAAGTAATCATTTTATAAGTACAAGTGAATATAAATTGAGGAGTATCTGTACAGTGTAATCTGGAATTTATTATTTTTACATTTTATGTTTTCAATATACAATTAAAATATTTGAATCTGATTGCAACTTGATCATAAAAATATATTTATTTTGCTTTGTATGATATTCACATTGAATTTATTATTACATTTTATGTTTTGCAATATACAATTAAAATATTTGAACCTGATTGCAACTTGATCATAAAAATATATTTATTTTGCTTTGTATGATATTCACATTGAACTTTATGCATATGAATTTGTACATTGCATAAAGTAAATATAATGATTTAGTAACCTTAGAAATAATTCGCTTCTGCCATTAAAATTTTTATCTTGTTCTTGTTATGTTTACATTTGGTTTTATTCTTATTTTCCAGGTGAATTAATTGTTTCATATTTTCAGGTTTATAATTTCAAATAACTTTATTTTTGACTTTGTGATTTTGGATTGTGTTTGTGTTTGTTTTTGGATTAAGTTATTATTTCAAACTCTTAATGCTCAAATTTTGATTATGCATTGCAATATGCATATAACAAAAAATATTCATTTAAAATATTTTGTATAAATTGTTTTCCTCTTAATTTATATGAAATCTCATTTTACACCATTTTTGTTTTTTCCCTTGGAAAATGTAAAATCAGGGTAACAGTATATTACAAAATGCAGTTTAATTTGTAACTGAAATATATAAAAATGATCTTTTCTTCTTTTAAATAAATTATAGTAAAAATATTCTCCCAATTATAATGCAACTTTATAGATAAAATGCAATAAAATTATTGTTGTTTATTAAATTTCAAAATAATTTATGGATAGCATACTATATTATTATTTTAATATTTTTTACATGAATAATGTATGCATTATCTATCAGAAAGTAAGTGCAATAACAAAGTACAATAGTACTGTACAGTATTTTGCCTGAAGCAATTATAGAAATTCTTGAAATTTTTGATCAAATTTTGTAGTCCCTAATAAATTGATTTAATAAATACAAGTAATTGTCTACCATTCATCTTGGATCTGGATTTGCATTTCCATTGGTGGTTCTTTGTTTACTGGCTTTCTATCAGTTGTGCAAAACTTGATATATTTTTAATTTTCTATCTTTGAATATACTATTTGAATAATGCTTCTGTAAAGATTTAAAACAATAAATTTTTTTCTAAAATTTCTTTGACTTAAATCATATATTTTAGTAAAAAATCAAGGAGAAATTTTTAAAAAAGAAAAAGTCAAATTTTTTTCCTCTTCTTTAATTTTCATTTCTAAATTCTGAGGGAGAAAATTATGCAAGGAACAAATAATGCATGTAAAAATGTTTTTAAGATTTTTAAAGTTTTTTTTAACAATATGAACTAAATTGATTCTATATTGAGAATGATTATAATCAAGATAGATTTTTACAATAAGTTACTTCTGCAGATGGTAATTTGTCACTTTGAATGAAAGGAAATAGATGACTGATATTATTTTTGTGTACTTAATGTGAAAAAAATGATTTTCTGGAAAAAACAGTCATAAATTATAAGTATTTGATTTCTGTAAATTAGAAGTGATAAGTTCCTTATATTTATAGTAAAATCTAAATTTGAATATTTTCAATATTTATACATAATTGTTTTACAAAATATATTGCTTTAAATGAAATTGAAAGTGGCTAATTGGCTGATCTGAAAATAATTGGGTAAAAATTATCAAAGTTATTTTCGAATTGTTTATTTCCATCATATTACATCTTGCTTGGTGAAAATAGAAGTTATTAAATTTTTAAATTTTAATATTTTATTTTTACTGTTTCAATATTTTAAATTTCAAATTTGTTTCCTATCAAGATTATTTAATTAGAAATATATTACTTTGAAGAATAATACAATATGTCCTCAGCTTATCCAATTAATTCATCCTAAAAATTTCCTCCTAAGTCTAATAATGCTTAAATTTGATATATATGAATGCATGCATTAATAAATGAAGTGGCTGAATGACATTTATGAACATACCTTAAGCATAAATAAAAAAATTTAAACCCTAAGTGATATTTTTGCAAAAAAACAAATTGTTTAATGAATTTTTTATTCACATTTTATGGAAATTCAGCACACCCAAAAATTGAACATACCTTAAGCATAAATAAAAAAAATTTAAACCCTTAGTGATATTTTTGCAAATAAACAAATTGTTTAATGAATTTTTTATTCACATTTTATGGAAATTCAGCACACCCAAAAAGACTTTGTTGTCCACATATCTCTGAAACCATGGAATTCAAAAGCATTAAGTAGGGGACCTGCTGTAATAATTATAATTTATTTACTTATTAGAAAATTTTTTATGTATTTTCATATTAAATTTTTGTTATACTTTAAATTAATGATTGTTTTAAAAGTGTTAATTGTAAATATATACATATACATACATACATAACTATTTCTTTTTAATTATTACAGAAAAGTAAATGGACAGAACACAAAGCACCAGATGGAAGAATATATTATTATAATCATACAACTAAGCAGTCTAGTTGGGATAAACCAGATGAATTGAAAACTCATGCAGAGGTAATATTTCTGTTAAATTTTTCATTTATTTGATTTTATTACTCATATCTAATGTGAAATTCATATTTAAGATAAACTGTAGATTAATATATATTCTTTTAACATCTTCAAATTGTATTTAATATATTAAATAAAATCAAGCAAAAGTACAGAATAGTTATTTATTATAATAAATTTAATAATCAGCCTAATCATAAGTTGGAAATATATTTATCATTTGCTCACTATAGTTGTTTGTTACAGCACAATATTACATCATGTTAAACTTAATAAATACAAAACCAAAAGAACAAGATGCAAAATGGGCATTATCAGTATATTAAAGTATTGCAGATAGACTTGTATACATGTGAATTGCATTGATCAGTTTCAAGGCTTATTAATTGCATTATTTTCATTTGTATGAGTGGTCATAAATCAATAGTATAGTAAATAGAGGACAACTTATATAGGGCCATAACTAGGGCATGGCGAAAGCGGCATTCGCCACGTGCGCAGCTTGATTAGGGGCGCAAATTTTTTAATTGATTTCCGTTATTTGCGAGCAAATGACTTTTTTCGATAAACATTCGCAGATATAGCATTATGTTTTTCTTTCATTTTATTTATTAGAAGAGGTAATTCATGGGTAAAAGCAGCCAAGTTGTACTCCAAACTGCCAGGTCAAGAATGGGTGCTATTTTTATTGATAAAGTAAAAGTTTACAATGACTCATTAGATACCTGTATTTTCTTATTTTTGTTCATTAGTCATTAATACAAATGAAAATTGTTTAAACGAATTTTTATTTATACCTACAAATAAAGAATTATCTTAGAGCAGATTCAAAATCAACTCATTTTGATGGAGATAATTGTTTCAGCATTGTTATCTTTAAATTTTAATTATACTTACAAATAAAGAATTATCTTAGAGCAGATTCAAAATCAATCATTTTGATGGAGATAATTGTTTCAGCATTGTTATCTTTAAATGAAAACAAATGGGGGTGCAAGTTTGACCCTTGCCACAGGCGCTGCATATCCTAGTTACGGCACTGAACTTATATAATAAAATTCATTATATCTATCCAAAATAGTTGCAAGAAATTAAGAAAATTTTATCATTAATAACTTCTGTTGCACTATATTTTCTTTACTTATTAATGTGATTTATCTGTTTGATACAACAATTCTTATGTCTAACTTAATATTTATTATTAAAAAATGATAATTTAAATAATACACTAGCACTTCAATAGAAATATTATATATCTTCTGCTGAAGTACTAGAATGTTGTTTATATAGAATATAATTATTATAGACACAGAAGTCTTCATTGATGATGATTAAGTTACCTAATCATTGATGAGTGCCCTGTTATTTGCTTTGTGGCTAAGAACGCCATAAAATAAGATATAAATCTTCAAAATGATGAATAAGTTAAAATTGGGAAAATAATCCTTCATCTCACACTGTATATATGATAATTGAATATAACAGCACAATTTCATTGTCAACAATTCACTAGACAGCATAAATAAGAATAATAATAAATACAAATAATAAATTGTATGATGATGACAAGAACAGCACAAAATGAAAGTTCGACTATTGCACAAAGATTAATAACTGGACAAAGAAAGGCGAGTATGAAGAGAACTCTAGCTAAACTGATGAGTGATTCAATGGCCTAGGCTTAATCCAGATATGCTTGATGATTTACATAAAAATATAATAAAAAATTGAAAAATTTACATATTAGCATAATGAAACCTATGACATCCAGGTATGCTGCTGCTGCTTCCTATGTGCCATTTTGTTTCTTCAATTCAGTAGCAGATGATGTCAAGACACCCCGTGTAGCTTTTGTTAATAATGAAAAATAATGTAAATTATAATTAATAAATAAATAATAATCTTTAAATTATTAGTTCTGTTCTTATTTAATTTTTGTGAGATCACCTAATAGCTGAATCCTTGCAAATATATAACCAATGAACTTATAAGTAGAACTGACTTATCAAAAATTGCATGAAAATTGCCTGGGTTGAAGATGATTAGTGGAAAATGAGTATTAGTACCTAGAGATAATCTAACTCCATCAGACATCACTAATTTTTATTCAAATAATAGTTTCCAATATGGATAACATTTGTCTTTTCTATCAACAAGTTATAAGGGTAAACATTAGATATGATGGGAATTTATTTGTTGATACTGTTTTTACTCAAAGAAATTCTCTATAGTACTATACCGAGCACAGAAATCATATAAAAATAAAGTTACTTGATCAAAACAGAAAATTCAAAAGATCATATATAAAAAGATCCTATAATAGATAAGAATGAATATAATAGATTCCCAATTATTCAGGTTGCAAAATTAACTGGGGGGTAATCTGAACCTGGAAGTGATGGTTAATTATCAATGTTTTTATCTTAGAAGCACTGTCTGAAAGATTTTTAAATGCTCCAGATTAATTTCTTTATTATATCTTAAATAATTGGGAATAAAAATTAAAATTACAAATTCACTAATTTCTTGCTTCCTTTTTCAATAAATTATAGATCATTTGGATGTATATATGTATGCAGTTTATTTTTTTAATATTAAATGCATATTGCTATAATTCAGATTTTTTTTTTAGTATTTTGCAGATTATCCAGTGAAATTCATTTCTGACTCCCTGTTAATCAGGAATATACTATATGTCTATTTTTTCAAACATTCACATATTCTTTGGTGTATAACTTTATAATTAATGTACAGTCATGCAAGAAAGTAAATCGCCACCCTTACGCCAATCGGCTTAGTGTTGACGTCATGGGGTGAATCGTGACATCAAATCATATCCTGATTAATTTTATTGAAATTAAAATAATACGAACAGAATAAATTAAATCTATTTAGTATACTAATATACAATTATTGCCATAGGTAAATAATATGGTGTTTAAGAAATACAGTGATACCTCAGATTACGAACAAATCGGTCTACGAACACCATTTGCGAACAAATTTTGCTTCGCTTTACGAACGATGCTTCGGTTCATGAACACACACACACGGAGTGCATGGAGCGCACATGACTCACGACGCACAAAACCCTGTGCACAGCCTCGCCCACACGGAGTGCATGGAGCGCCTGTGACTCACGACGCACAAAACCCTGTGCACAGCCTCGCCCTCAGCAGCAATCCCTTTGTTGTTATAATTTGCATGTCATTTATGACACACACCTTATAATTTAATAAATTCACTTCGGTCTGCTGTTTCTAGCATTACTTATAAATTTTTTTTAAATAGTATTTTATTAATGAAAATAGTATAATTTAATTTATTGCTGTTGGTTTAAATTTAAAGATGTAGGTTTATCTCATTTAGATCGCTGGTTAAATCGAAGTATCACTGTATGAGATTTGACACAAAAATTATTCTTTCCTGAAAGGTTATGTCTATCAATATTCTTGATTATGTCAAAACCGAAGTATCACTGTATGAGACTTGACACAAAAATTATTCTTTCCTGAAAGGTTATGTCTATCAATATTCTTGATTATGTCACCATCTTTGTTGTTATAATTTGCATGTCATTTATGACACACACCTTATAATTTAATAAATTCACTTCGGTCTGCTGTTTCTAGCATTACTTATAAATTTTTTTAAAATAGTATTTTATTAATGAAAATAGTATAACATAATTTATTGCTGTTGGTTTAAATTTAAAGATGTAGATTTATCTCATTTAGATCGCTGGTTTATCTAAAACAATTATTAATTACTATCAGTTTGTGTAGATTGACGTTTTGATCTATACTCCAGCATAAAATATTTAGATATGAACCAACATCTCAACATGAAAAGAATGTTACTGCTGACAGCTGTCACCATTGAGTTTTGAAAATGATGAACTGAATATAAGTGTAGGATTTACTTTTTTGCTTGAATAAGAACAGCATCAAATAAATCAGATTCAAGACTTGTTTGAACAACAAAATCATTATATATTAATCCAACAGAATTAAAAGATATTTATCGTCAGTTATTAATTTATTGTTTACAATTTTAAGTTTAGGACTAGAGAATGAAATAACGCATATTTGTGTTTTGAACTATCTTTTTCTCTTTCAAGCTGAAGAGGAGAAAGAGGTCTTTCTTACTCCTCCATAGTTGTTTCATTGATCTCTCTTCTCCCTCTATTGAACAATGCATGAGTTTACAGTATTGAATTTATTGTAGAAACAAATAACCTGAAAAAACTTGTATTGTTCAAAATATCTTCCAGAAATGGACCATAGTCCCATTTTTTACATTTGAACATGAAAAGATCCTGAAATGGCTTCTCCCAGAGAACTTCACCTTCTCACATGTTTCTAAATTTTCATTATCTTTCTGCTTGTTTTTCTTGTCGATATGTTCTGCATTTATTCATTAGAACTTGATGAAAACTATTATTATTAAAGGATCTATATTTGAGACCTCTCTGTTCTTATACATATCTTTATATTTGACACTTCTTTTTACTCATCTATAATTCTATTTCAGTTTCTACGATATAGCAACTTGAATTATGTGCCTGTTAATAAACTTTGTTTTTTCATGAAAACACACTGAAAACATCATTTATGTGATTATAAACCACATAAATGATGTTTTACTATAAATTTTCATTATCTTTCTGCTTGTTTTTCTTGTCGATATGTTCTGCATTTATTCATTAGAACTTGATGAAAACTATTATTATTAAAGGTCATCTATATATGAGACCTCTCTGTTCTTATACATATCTTTATATTTGACACTTCTTTTTACTCATCTATAATTCTATTTCAGTTTCTATGATATAGCAACTTGAATTATGTGCCTGTTAATAAACTTTGTTTTTTCATGAAAACACACTGAAAACATCATTTATGTGATTATAAACCACATAAATTATGTTTTACTATTAGCAATAAATACCGATCGTACATGTTACGAAACAAATTATCCGCAAGTTGTCATACATTTCTGAAGTCAACATAGCTATTTAATAAATATAAATGTAAATTGTAGAATTTTATGAATTGAAGTCTGTTTAATTAGCGAATATCTATAATAAAAATAATTGTATTAGTAATGTGCTACAATAAAGGTCTGTTCACACTTCATTTTCTCTATTGTGATAAACTTCCTTCTTCTCAATTTTATATGTTTTAATATTATACTAATATATATTCCTTACATTTCATATGAAAATGTAAAAAAAAAAAATAATTTATAGTGTATATCAAAATCTTAAATAGTATAAATAAAACAATCAAGTTTACAATTTTAATATTTTCTCCATTATGTATAACACGTTAATTTGAATAAATAAGAATTTAGTATGACATTGGATTAAATTATAAATGTATCAGAATATTATGAATACTAAAAATACAAAGAATAAGAATTCAATAAGAAGTCCAGTTCCCAGCAATTACTTCATTTAGTCTGGATGGAATAGACTCAATTAAATTTTCAAACATCTGGTTATCTTCACATTTTCTCCCAAATTTGTTGCACTTGGATTAAAACATTATGTGAAGAAGGAGAAACAATTAAATTTTCAAACATCTGGTTGTCTTCACATTTTCTCCCAAATTTGTTGCACTTGGATTAAAACATTATGTGAAGAAGGAAAACCTTCCCAATCCCATTTCTTTACTATTTTTCCCCATACATTTTCTATTGGATTTAAATCTGCAGCTTTGGCTGGCCAAGATTTTAATATTTTCTCCATTATGTATAACACGTTAATTTGAATAAATAAGAATTTAGTATGACATTGGATTAAATTATAAATGTATCAGAATATTATGAATACTAAAAATACAAAGAATAAGAATTCAATAAGAAGTCCAGTTCCCAGCAATTACTTCATTTAGTCTGGATGGAATAGACTCAATTAAATTTTCAAACATCTGGTTATCTTCACATTTTCTCCCAAATTTGTTGCACTTGGATTAAAACATTATGTGAAGAAGGAAAACCTTCCCAATCCCATTTCTTTACTATTTTTCCCCATACATTTTCTATTGGATTTAAATCTGCAGCTTTGGCTGGCCAAGATAAGTAATTTATTTCAGGATGCTGTTAAACTGCCTGGCCAAGATAAGTAATTTATTTCAGGATGCTGTTAAACTGCTGCTTTACAGTTCTGCTTATATGAACGGGACAGTTGTCTTGAACAAATGATAAAGAATGTTCTGGAGAATAAATAGCTGACACAGTTGGCAAGAGAATGGATTCTAATATAGTTATATATTGGGATGAATTGAATTGGCCATCTGTTTGAATTGGTTCTCCTGGACTATGTGCTTGATACAAAACAGTATTTTAGTAGGTTGTTTCTGTTTAATAGCATCAAGTCTGTATCCAACATCACATATTTATGCTTTTATGACCAGATTTTCGTATATGAGCTATATTTCCAGGTGAATAACGAGTTCCTGCTTGTCTATAACAATGAAGTTCTCCTGAGAGTTGGATATAAATGTGTTTTTCATCAGAAAATTTCACAGATTTCCAAAACTCATGCATGTAGGATAAATATTGTAACGCAAATCCTAATACGGCTTCTTTATGAATGTTCATTAAGTATTCTTTCATCACAGGGCGATGATGTTTGAATCCAAATTCTCTTAAATGTTTCCGTATTGTTTCAGATGAGCATTGTAACTGAAGTTGATGTTTAATTTTTTTGTATTTGTCAGTGATTCATTTGTGGCAGCATTTCTGATTGCTTCATCTTGCAAAGATGACGTCTCTCGTGGCCTTCCACATCTTGATTTATTATGCAAATCATGTTCTTCATGCCATCTTTTTATCCAGTTTGACACAGTTTTACAATGAATGTTCATCTGTTGACTTATAGATCTCATTG